>REGL01000488.1:135549-177678 GCA_004194395.1 Aurelia aurita complex sp. Pacific | reverse complement strand
AAACTAGATGCTTACAGCTATTGCGTTATATCTCCAAAATGAGAATTCCTGTCTTAGTTTAGAAAATATTGGAGTTTGAAAAAATTTCGGTTAAATTTAGGCCAACAAAAGTTCATTTTCTTGAAACTGCAAGCCGAAGTTCAAGACGAGAAAAAGACAAGTTTATTTCGTCAACAATTGGCGAAAGGTGGCAAAATAGGACAAAACAACATCGAGGAATCCAAAACTTTCAACAAAATTTCCATGAAACAAAGGACAAACGTTAAACTTATGAAAAAGTCTGCTTACCTGCTGTGCTGAATCCCGAGTTTGTAAACAGAGTTGTCCACGGCCTTTGAAAAATATGAAAAACCAGGGAGCTCTGAGTCCAAAATGCTCAAAGAACTTGAAAGAGCGAAGATACAGCTATTGCGTTATATCTCGATATTTTGCTTTGGGACACTTGGGACGCCTGCTGACGCCATTTATCACAAAATTTTACTTTCGCGCCACAGCTTTCTTGCAAGAGAGGCCGGAAGTGACGTCAGAATTCAGGCTTGGTGTTGTCGGGCGTGTCATTGGTTGATGAAAATTTGATTTTGAACAAAGGGCTGAAATAGTTTCTTAGCATAAAAGTCCACTATTGTCAATGATTGATCACAGTTGATTAAACAAACTTCAAATGTTTCCTGAAATGTTACTTATGTTAATCCTTTATGTATTTAGTGCATGATTCATAATGATGTAATGGATACCTAACCACAAAATCTCTTCAAAAGGAAATCAAAGGCACTTGAAGCCTTTAACCTTTAGTTATTTTCCTCCATATGTAAACTGCATTTTCCTAACTGGGAAGACCTTGCATTAAATTGCTTGGAATTCATTGAAAAATGAAGTAAAATTCCTTGAAATTGTCAGAAATTGTAGGTAGATATGTGTGCTATCCAAATATTTAAAAATCCAAAATTGAGCGGATAAAGAAATTTATCGTCCTGAAGAGGTACATTAACCTTAGGGACTTTTTGGCTACTTATATTGTTTGCAAGTAGAGAGTTGACCAAATTGCTACCATTTTGAAAAATCCTTTCTGTGAAAATTCGTCAATGGTAATGTAAAGGGATGTCCAATTTAAGGAAAAACAACATTTTAATCAGCCGAATTTTACCGAAAGAAAATTTTATTATCAATTCAAGTATTCGGATATTGTAACAGTTAATATCAGTTACCTAGCAAGCGAATTCGGCTGTCCAGCGAGGAACACCCGAACATTAGCCATAAAGATCCGATGCTTCTGGCTATTTTCTCGAAACATTCGGCACTGCAAATTTTCCGCACAAATTCAGCAAATCATCTAGGTGCCAGTATTTAAGCGGCTTTATCAACTATTTCCCACAAGCTATTTTAAGAGATTTGACTCTACTGAAAGTTAACCGATCAATCTGGACGATACCTAAAACCCCGTAACATTTGTCCGTCCTTTTCCTTTGTCGTACGTTTTTGTTTTCATGTCAGCAGTATCTTTCATGTATCATCTGTTTTCTTTATTTCAGTAAATCCTGGAGGTTGGGCACCTCCATCAGTGGTCCGCTCTGTTTCAAAGCGAGAGTACCCAAAATTCTTGAGAAAATTTAGTGCATTCGTACAAGACGTGACTCGCTTCAAGGCCATAATGTTGTGAACTCATAGGCCAGTGTAGGATACTTCCAATGCTATGATTACGCCTCGGATTTGGCAGTGCATCAGATTTGCAATGAATGATACAACGAGGACTTGATGATTTGTCAACAGATGTCTCTCAAATGGTTCTCAGATTAAATTCATTCTGGCCAATAATTTACTGTGTATACTCTGATTATGGTAGCCAAACTTCCTTCAAATATTTATAAATAACGGACAGCATGGCGCAAGGCAGGTCTTCTGTTCTATAAAAATGAAATTTGTTGTAATCCTTACAACATACTGCAAGCATCCACAAGTAAGAAGCTAAATGGTATGAAAGATCATGCTGCTTTGGAGCTGATAATCAAAATAGGCTTGATAGCTTAAAGGTATGGAAGATGTTATCTTAAAAAATGCGTACTGCAACTGTTGTTAGATCATTTATCATTTATCTTTTGCAGAAATATGTTTCGTGTAAGTTGTACCATCATGATTCAGCAAAAATATGATAAATACATGATTTGAGTACCAACAAATAGCGTACTTGTATAAAATGCGACGTTTTGAGCATATACTCGTTATCAAGTATCTGCTCGATACGTCGTGTTTTATACATCTATGATATTTTTGGCACTCAAATCATTTATTTCTAATATTTTCCATTAATTCTTCCCGTCAGCCAACCTATCTTGAAAAAGCACAGAGAGAATTACGACACCTTCAATATAGTCATCTAATCTATTGTAGCCTTTGTTTTCGGGAATTTTTCTTTCGTTCAGTGGCCTAATGGCAGTAAATTAGAGTTGTTGCCTACCTTGAATAAGCTTCAGAATATTTACTCGCGAGAACGTTGCTTAGGGAAACATTGTGCATGAGGGATAAACTTATTGCTTTTGAAATGCTGGTACCGTTTGACCGTAACTACTCCTCAAACTAATGATGAATTGATAGGGCTGAGAAAGGGTTTATTGCCAGGGAGAAAAGTTTGTGACATTCCAATGGATTCGTTGCCTACCTTGAATTACGACACGATTTGTCAACTGAGGTGAAGCAAAGTTTCCGAAAACTCTTGATTGAAGTCGCGACCCTATATAAGTTGCCACTGCAGTAGTAAATGCAACAAAAAGCAATGCTTTTCATTGGAATATTTTGAATTTGTAAATTATTTTGTTGTTGATTTTTTGATGACTCATCCTTTGGTAATGCCTAGGGATTTTCTTCACCGGGTGTGTCAAGAATGATAACACCTTTGGCGGGCTGTGCAATTAAAAGTATTTGGCCGATATTCAAAACAGAAGTTTTAATAATACTAATAAATTTATTTATTTACGGTTTGCTCGAAGATAAATACTTGAAGCTAATTAACGCCAACCATTAACAAAACGAAAACTCAAATTTAAATAAGCCTATTTACACGCACCTTGACTATAGATATAAAGAAAGATTAATAAAAATCAAAAATTCTAAATTATTTACAAATCTCTTACACAGTCTACAGTTACATTTCCTAAATTGATGCTTTTTTATCTTCCGCTTAAATTCTGTCAAGGTATGAGACTCTTTTAGTTCTAGTGGCTACGAATGCCAGAGTTTGTGTCCAGTGTACCTGATTGTCTCTATACCATTAGCATTTGTTCGTGGAGTTGGTACTGACAAGTTGTCAATATATCTCAGTCTATATGGGATTTGCTTCTCGACGAACATATCATCCATAAATTTAGTTTTGAGAATAGAAGAGGTCTCAAGACTGAACCTTGTGGTACACCTTTTGTTGATTCCTTCCATTCATTGAATGATTCATTTACCTTCACCCCCTGTAATCTTTCATTGGGGTAGCTGTAAATGAGCTCAAATGCACCTCTACTAAAGCCATATGCATGGAGCTTCGCAATAAGTAGCTCGTGGTCAAGCCAATCAAGCACTCAAAGGCTTACTTAGATTTGAATTTTTTTGGCAAAATCACTCATCATTGATGCCAGAAAGTTGGAAAATGCTGGTAAAGGGCTCGTATAGGAAGGCGATAAACCATTCTGGTCCATGATTCACTTGTTATTTTGAATTTAGATTCAATACAATTGTCACTTTCAGAAGTAGATTTTAATTTCAATCGAAAGTAAATCATGGACCAGAATCGACTGTGGAATTTTCAATCCAATGCAAACCCTTTACCAGCATTTTTATCGTTTCTGTGTCAGAAGGACGAGTGATTTTACCACTTGAAATTTCACATTTAAGTTGACTGATATATTAAAATTTCATTTTTGAATATTGACTGCGTACTTCTCATTTGACAACCCGCCAAACCACAGCCCGCCAAACTTGTTAGTTTTTTCTGACTCGCCAAGTACATCATTTGATGATTGCTTTTTTCTGCTGCCATCACTCCTTTCAGTTGTCTTTGCTCTATTAGCACTCATTGATTTCCATATTCAAATGGAGCAATATTCTTCTAACTATGCTGATTACATATGATGAATAGTTATAAGACAGTAATTCGTTATAATTTTTGTATCTTTGTAAATTTCGTGGTAGCTGTAAACTAAATTCCTTCTTCAAGGAGGTATGTTTGTGACAGTTGTGAGAATGAAAAGTATTATTGTTTTGATAAAAAATCTCGGTAAAAACAGTTTATATTGTTGTGCCTCCCTGTGATTATCCATTGGTATTCCAGATTTGTTTCGAATAATGAACGTATGCCGCTGAATCTTAGGCCGAAACGAATACGGCATAACACTGTGCAGTATTGGTTTCTCTGTTCAAACAGAATCGCCGTTTACACTCCCATCATGAAAGTATACGGACAGACGAAACAAAATGGCGTCAAGTTTGACCGTTAACCCTTCGACCCCAAAACAGTTCTGCCGTTATGCGGCCATTTCAGGGACTGGAATCCAATTATTTTACCGCCAAAACTTTGTTTATGGATCACGAAAGCGAGGAAGAAAATAGAAATTGAAAAACAAAGCAAAATGAAGTGTTTTGATAGCAAAATATGAATTTAGCTGTGAGAAGGAAAAGCAATCAAAAATAAGACAGTATGTTTAACAAATTTCCAGTCATGGAGGCTGACAGGAGAAGATTGTTTTTATGTCAAATGAAGCAGAAAGGATCGTAGTTTTAGGAATCATGTGAATGATATCGAAAAGACACTTTACTTTAAAATGGCAAAATCAAATTTGAGTCTCCTATAACTGTGGGGCTGTGATATCATATTTGCCAAGGTAAGTTTAGATTTGCATCAAAGCCTCAAAAATATGATTAATGCCAAAGGTTGGCCTAAAGTTGCTATCATTTGATACATCTTACATATTGGAATCAATCTGAGAAACATCATACAGTGTCCTAAAGAATTTTCTTTGCAAAAATTTGGTTTTGAGTTTGATTGCAATAATTCTGTTGTTATAAAACCTTATCGTTCTAAGTTGGGAGGCTCCTTCGTTATCAATTACATTTTCTCCTCGCAGCTAACTTCATGGTTTGTTATCAGAACACGCTCATCTTGCTTTTTTTTCAATTTTTTATTTCTTCCTTGATTTCGTGATCGATAAACACAATTTTGGCAGTAAATGGTTTGTTTCCACTCCCTGAAATGGCTGCATAACGGCTGTACCGTTTGGGGGGTCGAAGTGCCAACGGTCAAATTCGACGCCATTTTGTTTCTGCTGTCCGGATACTTTCGTTACGGGAGTGTGCACCATACCGGCACAAATTGAATACGATAGGTGCTGATCATGGCAAGCCTAGTACTATTCTGATTATAGATAGTTCGTGTGCACGCAATTGCGACCATATTTGGCAAAAAAATACATTTAGAGTTTTTGTTTTCATACCTCTTAATAGTTTGTAGGATCTTGTCGCAAAGGTGGCACAAATGCTTCAAAGTGGGACAGAGTGTCCGACATGAAGAAATGATCAAAACTAATGAAATGTAGTCTAAAATATGGGACCTGCATTTTCAAATCTGGAGAGTATTAGAAATTTTGTCAAGAAGGTGGAACAAGTGCACTAAAAGGGCACACAAACATTGTCCTAATTATGCAAAGCAGTTTTTATCCATTTTGTACAAAATTAGTTTTGAAAATTCATTTGTATGGGCTGCTATTTATTTTTTAGTCTGACAGCAAAGTAGTACACTATTTGTCTGAAGGTATCAGTATATTAATGTCTGGACTGGAAAAATATTGCAATTTTAATGGGGGTTAAATGCAATTTAAGCCTGGTTAATACGGCCTCAGGACGTTTTCTGGGTTGTCCTTGGCCTGGATCTTAGCTCCTTGCCCCAAAGTTCGGGCCTAGCCTGAGGCGTGAACTGTAAATGAGCTTAACTAGATTTCACGGACCTTCGATGTTGTTCCAGTGACCTGGATAAGTGCAACAAAACAGGATGCATTGATTACAAGGCAACTCATCGGACCGCCCGGGGATTAATTTGGGTGTCTCTGTCAGAATGCTTTATCTGCCGGACTGTCAAGCTATACTCTGAGTTATTTCAACCGACCTCATTCTGGCAAATGTAAGCCAAGCGGCATGACGAAATTCTCCCACTTTCGAGTTTATTTTGTTTGGGTTACTTTTTAGTTTTTCGGTTGTCCAGTCGGACTTTCTGACAGGTGCATTAGCCAGAATTTGTTATTCCATGTCTATCACTGACCGTAAAGACTACCGCTGTTCCGGCAAAAGGGCCTAGTGCACTCTCCTCCGCAGTCAGATTAACCTGTGGGGCGAGAGAGGCTGATGCACTGATAGCCCATTTTCCTAAGGTAAGTATTAATATAAACTACCTTTTGCCGTGCCACATATCTAGTCATTACCTAGAATTACCTAATCAATTTTCGAAGCTCATATTTTACCAAAAGCATATTGTGGTGTTCTTTATTGAAACTTTTGCAAACCAACAGCATGGAAATTCTGATTTCATTACCTCAAGTGTTCCATCTTTTGTGACAAAAATTCCAATCAAATGCACAATGAGCTCAAATATCAAACAAACTGTAACTCAATCCATTCAAACATAGAGTTTATCAAGATTCTACCAAATGGCAATTGCTTTGTAAAGGAGATGATCTATTTGCAAGTTATTATCAGCTGATGGCAACACCATTTAACTGAAATTCTAGTTAGAAATAGACAGTTTAGATTGTTCTCGTTTCTTTTCTATTTATTGGAGTCTGATCGAGAATCAATATCATTTTCCTCACTTTACTTAAAGTATGCTACTTTGGAAACTAAATCATTTCAATTTAAACATGCAGTTTAATCACATAAATTTTGTTCCAGATCACAGTTGTGTGTCATTCCATGAAAGTATTATGTTACCTTTTATACTGAATGTGAAGCTACAATGTCAACGTTAGTTCGATTGAGAAATGTGGCGATGACCCAATAAATGTGGTCTGTTGTGCTTTCTCTTACCTGCTGCTAACGAAGTAAATAATGTTGAGACTTTACAACTTGCTATACGAGCGCTAAATTCATCAACCACCCATACATAGCACATACTTTTCTTCCCTTTCTGCATTTTGCGCAACCTTTGTGAACATGAAATTTTTTTGAGAACATCAGAAAAGGTCAGACAGACCTGATTTGAGCCCCACCCATACATCATCTCCTTTTTCGTTTACGTAGCACGACGTTTGTAGCTATTCTTTGATTTTTAGTCAGAATGCAAAAAATGCTTCTTTTACGAATCATAGTTTGAACTTGACAACATCAGCCCTTCAATCAGGTGCCTATCAACATGTGGAATTTTGATACATTGCTACCATTTTGTTGACATCCTCTTCGAATACGTCTGTTGCAAGTTAGATCAAAATGCATGTAAGCTATTCTGTAACATGATATGAAGTCAATTGGGTATTTGCCCCCTTTCTTGTGACATACGTTTTGCAAAATTAATGTCAGATTCCAATTTAGCACATCGTAGAGAAATTTTTAGTCAATAATCGTGCTTATTATGGATGCACTACTTGTAGGAAGCTTGAGTAATATTCTGTTCTAATTTGGTTAATTTGTGCCATTATCGGTGACAAAGTTTTGAAAACTTGTGCAAGAATCTAAGACGCCTGATGATTGTACGTTGTACACAACTTTGGGGCCAATTGGATGAAACATATTTTTGGCAGTTTATCAATTTAGGATCAGATGTTTTGCCTACACTCGTCCCAATTTTTGACAAGGTTTTAGCATAGCTGTTGTGAGATATGAAATCAGCAAGAAAAAATTGCTTTGTACAAATGTAGCCAAAGATTTGATGAATACTACTTGTTAATAATTAGGACAGAATTATGTGCCATTTCAGTACATTTGTGCCGTTTTTGTTGCAAATTCGTAAGAACAGACTCCAAATCTGAAATCATTATATCAAAATTGTTCTTTGTACCAAATTATGTGCCGATTGGACCAACTTGATATCAGGTTGTTTTTTCCATGTGGGACAAGATAATTTGTCTCATTTTAGGGAACGTTTGCCACTTTTATGACAAGGTTTTTGCAAAGCTGTTATGAGATCTAAAATCAGCATTTACAAAATGCCATTTATTTGTACTTGTACCCATTTTGTGGAAGGTTTTTTTCAAAATTGTTGCCAGATTTGAAATCAGCAGGTGCAAATTGTACTTAGCACTAAATTTACTTGGCACTAAACATGGAGCCAATCGAGAGAACTTTATTCTTGGTCATGTTTTCCGTGTATGATCAATATTCTCTCCCACTTCAGGGCACTGGTTCCACTTTTGTGACAGGGTTTTGGCACAGCTGTTATGAGACATGACATCTCCAAGTCCATAATGCCCTTCGTACAAGGTATGGTCCAAATTGGATGAACAATATTTGTTCATAATTAGGAGATGATTGAAATTTATAAACAAAATGAGAGCTTACTCCTAGTTTCGTGATTGAAATCTTTGTTGAAAAACACAGTCCTTATGGATTAAGAAGCTGCCATAATCTACTATTGCCACAAGCGCGTACTACGTGCTACAGTAGAAACCCGCATAAAAGAACCTAGGTTTTTTCTGGGCAGCCTGGATAGGTTCTTAATTAAATGGCTGCTATTCTAAATTCCAGCCTGTAAGGTTCTTAACAAGGTTCTTATATACAAGAAGGCCTTGCACACATTAACACTGTTTTCCAGCCCAAGAATTCTTGAGATTTCTTGAGAACAAATCTTTTGTACCAATGAAGAAGTCTGATCAGAATGTGAAGAATTATAGAAATTCTGGTCATTTTCATAATTTACATGAAAGCTATTATATAAGAACCTTTCCCAGTTTCAGCCTTTTAGGGGTTCTTATTTAGGGGGTTTAAATGATTGAATTTCAGCCTCTAGGTTCTTATAAAAACAGGTTCTTTTATGCGGGTTTCTACTGTATGGCTTAAAGACAATATCGTTTCTAGGGAGTAGATTATGGCAGTCACTTCCCAATGGCAGGATACAATCTGATACCCTCTCCAGTTTTAAAAGGAAAATTAAGACCTGGAATGGAGAGGAATACAACTTTATACTGTGTAGACCTTTCGTGGCTCAGGTTGGGTTCTTGACCGGATAAAATTCGTTGCATTGTAAATCATGAAAATACTGCAAAAACATTGTAAAAATCTGTATATATGTATTTTATATCTAATTGTTCCGCATTATAGATGTTTTTATTTTTTCATTTTTATTTTTTCATTTTAAACAATTTTACTTCGTAGTAGGCTTGAATTAGCTTGTATTCTAGCTACTTATGTATATGCCTACTTTAAGTAAATGGATGATACTAATAATAATAATAAAATGCATCTGTACCACTTTTGTTACAACATTTTCAAAAATTGTTTCCAGATTTGACAGCAGCAGGTCCAAATTGTACTTTGTACCCAATTTTGAGCCAATCGGATAGCCTTTATTTTTGTCATAGGTCTCTGTAGGACAAGACATGCTCTCCCACTTTGGGGCACTCGTGCTGCTTTTGTGACAAATCTTTGGCAAAGCTGCTCTGAGACATGCTATCAGCAGGTTTAAAATGTACTTTATTGGAAGTGTGGTCCAAATAGGATGAACATCACACATGTTGATAATTAGGAGAGTAATTTGTGCCATTTAAATGAAGTTGTGCCATTTTTGGGAGAACATTTTTAAAACTGATCTCCAGATTTGAAATCAGCAGCTCTAAATGGTACTTTGTGCCGATTTTGGAGCCAATCGGGTGACTTTTATTTTTTGGTCGTATTTTGGTATGGAGACCAATGGGGACACAGGAACGGGTTAATGTGATCTGAGAGCTACAGACAAGTTTCTTCGTAGGGGGGGGGCCAAAAATGTCCCCTTTCCCTGAATAGGGTTAGAAACTGCAATTGCAAATAAGTATTATATAACTTTGAGGCAAGCTCTCATTCTTCAAACATGGCTGATGGGGGCCTTTAATCTAATTGTGGTACCCTACTTGTGTTGTTTCAACAGACTCATTTATCTTTATCTCAACATATAAGAACGAAGTTGGTTGCATTTACAGCCAAAGTTGAGGGCGGGGGTCCCCAGAAATCTTTTTCCCCAGACCCCGTTATGTTTCGCCCAATAAAGAGTCCTGGCGGCGCCACTGCTTTGTAGCGAATCAAAGCTGTACCGATGCATTGTAAACGTGTTGGTGGTTTTGAGAAAAAATACCTGGTCATTTGTGATTTAGGTCATGTTGAATCGCAACGAGGCTAATCCGTTTCTGGAGGCGTTTGGAAATAAGTCGTAAATATAGCGGTATATCATTTCAGGAAAGAGTGAAACTATGACATATAATGATTCTAGAAAAACTACCCATTTTAGAGTACTATTCTATCAAAACGTTCAAGGAATCGAAGCCAGTCAATGGGGACACATTTAGTAAGTCTAAAGTACATCTTCTAGTAATACTTCTCCATTTAGACAAATGACTGTAATCTGGCACACGCGAAAATCTTCAAGCAAGCAACTTTTCAGCCTCACATTATTAAAGGCAAAGATCAACCTTGAGGAGCCATGTTTCGATACAACTTCTAACATTGTCTAGTTTGTCGTTGCATCTTCATTTGTGAAATCCCCCTGAAGTGACAATTTTTCATCTCATCATCCTTCCGACTCAGTTTTTGTTATAGTTATTTATTTGAAGCTGGTGTAAGCGGATATCACTGATAGGATTAATATCATTTGACGATGACAAAGCATTTTATGTTGCCGACCTGATTTTATAAGTAATTTTTAAGCGAGTTATACTTTAGGTCAATTTGGCTGCGATTGGCTGGCTTAAAAGCATTATGGATAAGTTCTGAGACTGGCGGGATAGGCATGTTGATCTATAAATAACGAAATGTTTAGCTGTTTTTCATACAACAGAGTCCAGGTCAACTTCTGTGAATAAGAAAGACACCATACGGCTGTGTGAGAAGCTTTTCCTCTCTTTTTCTTTGCAGTGAATGTCAAGAATATTTTCAATCTTCGGCCGTTACCCAAACAACAATGCTTCGGGTCAGCCTCATCAAAACAACTCTTTCATCTGCCAGGGGGGTTGAACTTTCCATTACAAAGCACAAAGGGTGTGATACTTTGTATCAAAGACAAAGAAAAATTCGTCATTATTCTATTCAAAGGCATAGTGTCGGTCGTGTTTATGTTGGGTATGGTTGTGTGGTCTAAATTAAAGATTGAAGTAACGCACTATTGCCGCAGATTGAAAAGGCAGTGATGTTTCCTGTTCTATCATATTAGGACACAAAAAGGCGGATTTGTGGTTGTGATTTCTAGAAATTTCATAATGCCAACCGAATTAGAAATAACAATTTTGAAAAACGTAGCCAAATTCAGATCGGATAAAACTTTATACGTCGCACAAAGAATACTTTTCTAGGTGCAAGTTACCTGAAATTAAAAAAGATGGTCGATTTTGACTGCGTATTGGTTGAGGAATTGATTCAATGGTAGACGAATTGATGAATTAATTTGACATTTCAATTTGCTTCATTTTATAGATGTTTCCACTGATTAGGGGCCATCGACATTTAGGTTTCGTCTTTCATCGCAGCTTTTGGCCGTGATGGGGGGAGGGGGTGCAGCCAAAAGCCGTGATTATTTGATTTTCCAGGACCAAACCTAAGTTAAGATTTTAATGAAAAAGTTAATACTCTGAATACCTTCTCCCATAATCAGTCATGTTTATTTCTATCTACACGAGCACAAGTGAGCAAGTAAACATTTCAAAGCATAAACTTCTCCATGTTCCGCCTCTCCACTTTGCTTCTATTTAAATGTCATATCTTTCGAACGAATTTTGAAAATATTGAAAATGGCTACTCTAGCATGCCATTTAAATCCTTACTGGTTGCTGAAGCACGTGGAAATCAACCGATTTCATGGTATTCAGCCAATCAAATTGTCTCTTTCTAACCCCGTGATGTCAAATCGGTCGTTGGAAGTGAATAATTGAGTACCCTTACGAAAATTTAAATGGCTACTAAGTTACAAAGATTACATGGAACTTTTATTGAAAAATCGATAGAACGGATGCCCCTCTGCAGTTTTTAACGTGCTCAGACAAATATCTTATTTGGAGCCGAAATTGTGTTCATTTTCCGGTCGACGACTGTTAACCTTTGTTCAAAAATTGATAAAAATCGCTGCAAATAAGAAAATTGATGTAGAGAGGTTGGACGACAAAAAAATACTATAAGCTATGTTTTAACACACTGAGGCCTTTCGGACTTGTGTCCTCATCAGAGTATGATTTCACAAGAGGAAAACTGCACAAATAAGATATAAGGATACAAATCTCAGCGATTATGGAGGTATAGTTGACAAGCAACTTAGAGACAACAATTTAGTTGGGAGAAATCCGTCCTATCGCACTCGCACGACAATCGTTTTTGTAGAACTTTTTTATATTTTTCGTTTCATTTTGCTTTTGTTTTTTAGGCACGGTAGCACCGTCAGTGGATTAGAACTGCTTTTCAAGGGGCCGTGACAAAACTATCTACAAATTAAAACTATTTTTTATATCAAATTATGAAACATACGAAACTACAAAAATGCATAACTAGAAAACGTAACTACTTAAACAAGAGAATGACAAAATTAAACAAGAGGAAAACTGCATGGAGTATGAACTAGCACATCTCCCCTGCAGTCAACGTTTAGACATAATGGAACAAAACAAAATAGAGAGAGAGAGAGAGAGAGAGAGAGAGAGAGAGAGAGAGAGAGAGAGAGAGAGAGAGAGAGAGAGAGAGAGAGAGAGAGAGGGGTATGCAACTCCGCTGATTCGACCAGTTCTTAATATGTATCCTAACAGATTTTTGCGTCTGTTTGGGGTACAGTTTAGCCTAGCGTCTCCATGTAATAAGATATTTAAAAGTGCACACTGAGATAAATCGTTTATATTGATTCCTATTTCAGACAGAACATCAGATACCTTTCCAAGGAGGATTGTTCTCTGCTGATTGAAGTTTGGCAAAGCAGCATGTAATGTTCGGTATTTTCCACACCATCATTTGAAGCACATAGGATCGAACGTATCGCAAAAGCTTCATTTTTTGTTTCATTTCAAATTATTTATACAGGTTATAAAGTTTTATACAAAAATGTTTTTCAAACTGACCTGTTTAAAATAGAGTAAAATCAAAGGAAAGAACTAAACAAACTAAGAAAAAAGAAATTAACATAATTTACAATATAATACAATACTAAATCTATGGCAAAAAAAGGAAAAATGAAATTAAAAGTTACACACCCTCCCATAGTCGTTCTTTGAATATTCTCAAGGATGGTGCCAATTTTGTCTCTCTTTCTAGATTGTTCCATTGTTTCGCACCGCGATAAGAAAGGCCTTTTGGCCTTGATATTTTTTAGTAACAGTATCCTAAGACCAGTTTCTGATGAGCGCAGAAACCGTTCTCTGTCATCCGAACATTTTGTGAACGCTTAATCCTACTTAGTCAGAAATGAAAGACCATTTGGTTCAAAACTCCATATATTTCATATTTTCAGGTCGTATCAGTTTAATAAGCCTACATTGAAAATTGCCAATGAAGGAGTATTTCGTATCTCAGGATCAAGATAATTCCATTCATTTATTCAAAAAGAAAAGAAGCTATTTCTAACAGTGTAGGTTTCTGTATCTTAAGGCTGGAATGCAGTCACCATGTCTCAGCGCTTACCGATAAAACCTAAGATCTGGAATTTGTACTTTCAAGTCAACCTCGTACCCAATGACAATGAAGGTTTTCCGTAAACTGCAATGCCTACATTGACTCTGGAACTTGTTAGGCTATTCTGCAATTTGATTAGCTCTCTTTCGAAACAAAAGAAGTTTCTCACCTTCAAAAACCGGTGTTCAGTCGAAATGAAGAACATTCGAATGGCTTTGGTTACAATGAGTGGTGTTCGAACCATGGAATATACATTTCGAATATGGGATTCGAAAGGACCTGCTGTCTGCCAAATTTTGCTAATTGTTCCAATCAAAATTTGTCAAAATGTGCCAACCTGTCGCAAGGGTATTGTTGGGGAGATGAAGTGCTGACCCTATTGTTTTGATTCATTGTGTTTCAGCTTTGTTGAGAGCAAATCTACGTTTGGCTCACGTTGCCATGCGCATTGCTCCTTTTGTTTCTTCTCTTGTTCCCAACGGTCAAGCTAATTTGCATATTACATAAGTGAAGTAAATCATTACTGCGCATGCGATCTGGAGCCCTTTTTGGGGGATCCCTTGAGGCTTACAACTTAACCTATTCCAACCTCGTTCCCAAGGGTATCTGTTGTTTTCAATAGGAGGCTAGACCTCAACAGATACCCAGATCAGTGTGTGCATAAACAAACATCGATTAATAAAATCGTTATTTTCTAAAAGAAAACAAAATATAAACACAAAAAGTGTGCATTAACGTACTTGAGTAGCTACAACTCATATTATAAAAAGTATTGCACTCNGACCTCAACAGATACCCTTGGGACCGGTTTACAAATTTTGTCAATTTTGATCGGAATAATTAGCATAATTTGGCAGACAGCAGGTCCTTTCGAATCCCATATTCGACAATTTCGAAATGTATATTCCATGGTTCGAACAACGCTCATTGTATCCAGAGCCATTCGAATGTTCTTCATTTCGACTGAACGCCAGGGCTTCAAAGGTGAGAAACTTCTTTTGTTTCGAAAAGAGCCAATCAAATAGCAGAATAGCCTAACAGGCTCCAGGGTCAATGTAGGCGTTGAAGTTTACGGAAAACCTTCATTGTCACTGGGTACGAGGTTGAACCTGTTCGTATCCTCAACAAAAGTAGCTGTTGAGGTCTTGCTTCCTATTTACAACAACAGCTAATCTTGGGAACGAAGTTGCTTTCAAGTAAGGCGGAGTTAAACCATTAATGATTTTATGAAATAATGTCAATCTATGGTACCATCTTCTGTCTACAAGTGATTCCCAGTCCTACTCATTTTATATCTTATCTTTCGATGCATCATATCTACCACTTGCGGCACCTGTGATAGCTAATGCAGCAAAATACTGCAAAGATTCTAACCTGCTCATAAGATAGTGCACAGAATTGGTCCCATTATATGTTTAATATTTAGGGGTCAGCAAAGAAATAGTGGCATGGACCCCCCTCCCGTATTAAAAGTTAGGGAGTACTCCCCCCCTGGGCAGAATACTGCTACAAGTAGGGTTCAAACTACATTTACTAGCTGTTGGCAGACTCGTGTTAATAAAAAATGTCCCAATGTCATAGCCAATTGCATTTCATAGCCAATTGCATTTCATAGCCAGTTACAAATTAAATCAAAATCAATCACAGTTTGTATGTGCCAAAATATTTCTGCAAAGAATAAGAGACAAATGGGAGGGAAAATAGCATGACATCTAACCAGCAGAGCTGCACATTCTATATTCTTGCTATCCTACAGGCGGAAGAATAAAGGAGCACCTTTTATTACGTAAAATGTGTTTCCTCGTCATGTGAAAACACCTGCAATTTTTGGCAAAATGGGAATGCATTTTGAAATCGATTTTGCAAGTGGATTTAAAAAAAATCTGATTGATGTTTTGAATCTTTTTACCGTTCCATGGATTTGTCTAAGGCCCAGTTGAAATATAGTATTTTTCCCGTGTCATGCTGCTAAAAACTTCTAAGTATCAATTAAATTTGACATAAAGATGATGTTTAAGTCACCTGCCGTCTTGAATAGATAGAATTGCAGGACTTCACCAGCTTTGTCGTATCAAACGGCAGAAAAACGACTTGATGAAAAACGACATCGTATTTCTGCCGCATTTAATGATTCAGTTCTAGGCCATGGTCCGCGTTCTCTACGTTTGATCAGCCACTGGGCTTGTGTTTTTGAAAAATAGCCATTTTAACCATTTTAATTTCAATCCAATGTGGAAAAACCAATGTTTAACCCTATTCCATCCGGGCTCTTTGGGTAAGAGCTCTGCCTCGTAATCAACGACTCAAAATCAAACGCCATTATTTTGAAATGACTATTATTGCCTCGTTTCGATAAGGGCCTATGTAGAAAAACACAAACAATTTTATTTTTCAAATAGAACATATCGATTTGAAATCTTCACATTAAATCAGTTAATGCTTTGTTAATGCAGCAACAAATGCTGCCTATGTACAAGGTTTGATATGTCGCCAACTGTTTTCATGGTATTCCTGCTCGTAAGATTTTGTTCTGTCCGGCCAAGTTCCTTGAAACTCTGCTTTGAGCTTCGAGTTTCCGTTGGTCAACATAAATTAATCGAATTTGCACTAATTCTTATGGCGTTGTATTTTGTTGTATACTTTGTACATGACTGTATATAGCAGCCTCGTTCCAAAGAACGTTCAAAAATGAAAATTCAACCCAAAAAGAGTGCCGTAATATTATTAGTTCCAATATGAGCGGTCTCGGTTTGGTGTTTTAGTCTCGTTTGCTAGGATTCGTCGTAATCAGTCTAGTTGTCTGCGACCTTACAACTTATATCAAAATCTTCCCATAATTCCACATTTTCAGAATTTTGTATAATTTGAATTGAGAAAAATGGACTATGGATTTAAAGTTTTAAATAGAAATCGATCATTGAGTAATTGCGATTGGTCCTTTCACTGATTTAGCGTCGTCAATGAAAATGTCAGATAAGCCTGTAGAGAGACGGCATGATAATATGAATATTTGATATCAACGATTGCAACATTCTACATTTCTATTTTGAGTAGATACCTCTAAGAAAGCCAATCAAATACTTTACAGCGCTGCTTTGGTAACTGTCATAAGACATCAAAATTATGCTCATCGTAATAATTAAACAAATAGTCTCATTGTGTGCT
This sequence comes from Aurelia aurita complex sp. Pacific, assembly GCA_004194395.1. Taxonomy (NCBI): domain Eukaryota; kingdom Metazoa; phylum Cnidaria; class Scyphozoa; order Semaeostomeae; family Ulmaridae; genus Aurelia; species Aurelia aurita complex sp. Pacific. Next base: position 160,728 of record REGL01000488.1, on the reverse strand, counting down.
CTTTTTTCTGTGACAAGTCTAAAAAGATCAAGAAAGAGCATCTCCAGTCCAGTTGTTGAATATTGAACGGTACAGTACGTAACTTTCACACTTTTCATCAGAATGTACGATATTGAGTATATCCAAAGTAAAGCCTAGCCTACAAGGTGCAATTTATTTGTCAGTGACGACAATCTTAATGCTAGCTTGGCGACAACGTGTTTCTGTACAAGTCCACTATGCTGTTTTCTGAAAACCAAAGTCTCTAGCACATCTTTGTGATTCATTGCGTATGCCCCCAAAAACAAATCTTACATCGACCCTCAATTGTTTGACCAAATACACCTTGCTCCAACCTTGCAAAAATAGAATGAGGATGAAGGCCACAGCGTCTAAGAGATGGGTTCCAAGCAGTAGAGCAGCAAGACAGATGGTTCTTTGTAGCACATTTGCAACTTTTCGAGTCTTCCAGACTCCATAAAAGGTCACTGCTCCATGCCTGTGAGCCGGAGGAAGGTTTTGCTTGTTAATATCATACTTGAGAAAAATTTGATCATTTGAAAAGCAATCTTGGCAAATTTAGGGCAATTTTGGCAACAGCAACTGGTTGATAAACTTTAGAGGTGTGGATAAGACGAGGAATTCGAAAAAGCTCGTTATTTTGACATACCAAAATGAGGAGGATTCAACGAGCGAAATTGGCATCCGGAGGAAGGTTTGACATTTTTCTGGACTCAGGAGTCTTATATATTTGAAAAGTGTCAATATACCGGGTGTCCCAAAAAGGTACTCCAGTTTGAAAAATCACCAAAGTTTGATTACACGTCAGATCTTCAATTTTCTCTTTTGTCAGGTAGATCAAGGACCAAATTATTTTCCAAGCATAGCTGATTTTGGAATTTGTTTAAAATTAACAAATCGCCAGATCAAATTCTTGGTGCATGTAAAGCTTCTATTTTGGTCATAAAAGACAGAAAGAAATTCGTACTATCATGGGAAACTTTAATGCTGATAAGAAATCGAAAAATTTTGGCTCTTTGGAAGATTGAGTATTTTGTTTAAAAACGATTGCTCAAAATAGGGTTTTTCAACGTGTAATTGTTCTACCTTGTCATATCAAAAGCACAATTTGTATCACTTTTAGTCTTTGTCAAAAAAGTCAAAACAAAATGTTATCAAATGTTTGATTGAGTTTTGGTGATTTTAAACAGGAGTGATTTTTTGGGACAACCGGTAGCAAAACTTAATGAAAATACTAAGATTGAATGTAGACTGGCAAAATTTAATACGCAAAACTTTCAAGTAGGAAACAAGAGGCAGAAGTGACTTTGTTACAGGTTGTACAGTTTTTCCTGATACTTTTCTGAAAGAAGCATATGATTCCGTATGCGCAGTCACAATTTCTGTCAATAGGGCCAGAAAAATGACCATTTTTGAAAGAAACATTTTTCACTATATCGAAATTAGAATTCAAGCAATTTCCCGAATCTATTGTACCAGAAAGTAACCAAATTAAGCTTATATAATCTTGATAAATGATAAATGATGCTATTTCTAATTGGCAGCTTGCAAGGTTTATCATACACCAAAATATGTTCCGTTTGATAATTTTTGTGCTATTTACATGGCCGGGGGAAGTTCGGGTTCGAAAATACAAGAGCAACATTGAAAGTTATTGAAATTGCAGTTACATTTTACTTCCAAAATAAGATGGCATCGTAATTTTAGTGATTTAGCTAAAGCTGAGTCATACCATATGGACGACTGAATTTGAAGATGGGTTAAGAGGCCTCGGATCTGTTGATATGATCTTGTCTAGTGCTCCAAAAAGGAAACCGGACGGTAGATACAAATATCAAAAGTTAAATCACAAATTTGGGAGATCGCTAAAGAAAGTAAAATTTCAGATATTTGTAGCATTTAAAACTATCTTCGTAGCTTATCTTAACTCCTTTTCATATTTTGCAATCATTATCATCGTAAGGGTGAATACTGCAATGATTTGTGCAAAAGGTTTCTTCAGAGGTCTGTTCATTTTAGATTGCCTCGAACAACTACAGATTGAGCAGAACCCTATGGCAAGTGCTCTTGAACTTGATAAAAAGAGCTTTTATGGACATAATGTTCTTTACAAATTATACTTTACACATTATTTACAGACAAATTAGAACACAGAATAGGATACTGGGCTGATTTAGTAGAGATGCATACACGGTGGAAATTGATGCTAAAATATTTGAATAACAATTCGTAAATTCTAAAAGAAAATTTACATGAGTCGTAGTTACCATCGCATCTTGTTCAAAATGCAAGAACTGAAGCAAAATGACGTAGGAGCGATTTAAACATGTACTTTTATAACTGGGTTCTGAAACTTAGCACTTTCCGTTATGGTAGGCATCTTGGGGTGCCTACAATATTCCATCTCCATTTCGCACGAGTCGGGTAGCGTTTTCTTCACAATAACTGGACTGGATCATGCACTGTACTAACAATTTTCTACTATTTAGAAAAATAAATCTTAATTCAGACAAAACATTCCCAGGATATACGCTCAATTTCTCATATCAGTTATTTGCAATTGAAAATCAACAGATTTTTGCAAAGTGTGGCTTATTTGCAAGTTTTTACCAAATAACAAAGTAGTTTGATTTTCCTGAAAAAATGTTTGCTATCACTTTCGTGAAGAGAACTCAAAATTTACAGATTTCAGGTACTTCTCGTCATTCTTAAATTCTTCCCAAGAGGATCACAATTGATTTGCAAACTTAATCCAGCTAGGCAATGGCAGTAGAAAACGCATTCACCTGATTGGAAGAGTACAAAAGGCGAATGATACTGTAGATATTAGGTTCACATAATTACTGACAGCTACAGAATATTTCGATACACTTTTAAGTGAGCTTTCCTTTTAGATTCTCTGAAAGCAATGACCAATGCAATGTTAAAGACGTTGAGTCCGCATAAATAGTGCACTCATAACCAATATTAAATTCCTTTCAATGATAAAACAAAATATCTGATTTAATCACTATTGAAATTAAACCAAAGACATTCTTCACGATAATGCAAAGATTAACCCTAATCCGCATGGGGGGGGTGGATTCCACCCCCCTCAAGGTTTTATTTGCCGCGTTTTTAAACGACATTTGCTATGTCCCCCAGCCTCCCTGACTTTTACTAATTATCTATTAGCCACATATTGGTGGAATATTTTTTGAACAATAGGACTCACAGGTCACGTGACATGCCCATATTTGGAAGGAGGTAGCAGCAAAATCATTGTTTTCAATGATTTCAATGGAATTATTTGATTGAATTATGAAGTATTATACAGCAAATGAATCAGCAAATAAAGGGCGTCAATTTGATACCGGAATTTCTGGAATTTGATGATGTCAGCATTTTTTGATAATGACGTCATTTTGGCCGCCATTTTGGACTAATTAGCAATTTTTTCAGGTTTTTTCGAGCTTTTTCAATGAAAAACACTTTGAGGATACACTTGATATAGATAATTACCATTTTTCAGGTTCTTTTGGTCTCTTTTTACATAGAATAAATTAATCGCACTAATGACGTCATAAGAATCGGCTAATTTCTGCCAAAATATTACTCCAAAATCGCTATTTTCAATAAAATAATATTTTATCACCAAAAATGTTGACAAACTGAACCAAAAACTTCATAAATTTCATGCAAAATCTTCATTAAACTTGAATTCAACTTGGAAGCCTGATTTTCACAGATTTTCGGCTTTGTGACGTCACTGTGACGTCACAAGATGTGGCAGCTACACCCAAATTACGCTACGAGCTAAAAATGACCTGTTCTATAACTGTGCTAAGTTGTATTGAATTCGGATGAGTCTAAGGCAGTTTTCAGAAGGGGGGTGGAAAGCACCCCCCCCCCCATAAATGGTAGCTCGAAAAAAGCCCATATGGATTAGGGTTAAGAAGCCCAATAATGGAAGGATTAAGAAGTCTTTGGTCTCCACTGCTAATGACTTTTGCACTATTGTGCGATAACAAAGGGCCGTCAGCGGTTTGTCAGCAAAAATTCAGGATAGCTTTAACGTTCAACTAATTATATGGACTCAATGCCTTTAAAGTTGTCCCTGTAACTCTTCTTATCACAAACCATTGCATTCGTTCTTGCACTGCTGCTTTCCAGGGAATTTGGAACTAAATTTTGCAAATAATTAGATGTTTACGAGAGAAAAAATAATATTGCTATCGAGTTGTCCCTGCTACTCTGCTTATCGAAATCCATTTCTACTCACGTACTACTGCTTCCCAAGAAATTTGGAATGCCTCGTTTTCGAAGCAAGATCCTCTTTATTGCCTTTCGAAAGTCGCGTGACATGTATGTATAAATAATCGGGTTGATGATGCTGTTTACATACGTCACAGTGCCAAGCATCTTAACTGTGAAAACAGAGACGTTAGACTTCTCTGAGATTGTATCAACGTAGGCAACTACGAGGAATGGCACCCAGCATAGGACCAAAGCGCCTAGCACAATACCAAGTGTCTTTGCAGCTTTGAGATTTCTTTCTCTTCTTACTGCTGGCCGTTTTGGTTGATCTGGCCCGGGTTGGTCCCCGACACTATTTTCTACTTCATGCTTGACGCTCTCGATTTGGCTAGCGTGACGTTTTGCAACACTCAATAGTTTAGCATAAAGAATGATGTTCATGAAAATTGTGAGGGATATCCCGGTAAACACGATGATTAGATATTCCAAGCGAAATACTTTGGTGTAGATGCAATAAGCAGCAAGATTAGCAGCATTTGATGTCTCTAGATTGGGTGATTTCCATCCAATGAAAGAAGGCAGAGAGAATATCAACACAATGAGCCAAATACCTCCTAAGATTTTGTAGGTTGTAGATTGCGACATTACGATGTGATGTCGAAACGGATTTGTGACAGCGGCGTAGCGATCGTAGCTGATTACACCAAGTGTATACACTGATAACACGGAAGAGAACACGGTTAATCCGAAGGTTATTTGACAATGCATCATTCCTCCATTTGCCAAAATAAGTGTCACTAGCCATAGTGGAACCCCAACAACACAAACAATTATATCAGCCACTGCTAAACTCGTTACAAAAACGTTTGCTGGAACTCTTCGTAGACTTCGATAGTAAAAGACGCTGAGTATAACAATGAAATTGGTTATGAATCCAACAATGGATGTAATAGGAAGCAGGACATTGAATGTCATTAGCTCTGCAGATGATAATGGAGGATGGATAGTGTTGTTTGACATTTTCGAAGAAAGAGTTATGCTAGGCATCGACTTGCTTGCACTTTTTAGAGCTACAAAGGAATGATAAAAATTATTATTATGTGTGCCACTAAGCAAGATTTTAAATGAAGCTGCCTGATAGCAATACTTTCTCTGGAATACATTTGAATGCACGGTTTATGTCAACTTAGAATTCACATTTCATTGCAAAACATCTCATCCAGAAAACTTCAGCTGATATATTAGTTATTCAACAAAAGCATCTGAATCGAGGGTTAAATTGTGTAGAATTTTCGAATTCACATATGAAGTTCTAGAAAAAGAAGAAATGGTATCAGCGATAGAAACCCTTATGCCACTCATCGAACTTTTCATATATAGATATGCATAAAGATATCGCTCGATCCATGCTCTTTTGTAGAGTAGCTAAGGGTCAATTGCTGCTGCTCGCGCACATTTTCTCCTGAAATATAATCTGAGACAGAGTTTCGTTCATCGCATCTAGATTGATAGTCAACATTAAATTTGACTTACTAGTCGTCTTCAGTTAAAAGGTATTTTTACAATTTACGAATAATTTCTCGGCATCTTTTTCCCATTGTTAAATGCTGCCAAAATACCGGTGAATATGCATGTGAAACCTTCATTAGCAACAAAACGTCCTTGAAATGAATTTCAGTTTTAATGATTTACTCATTCTTAGAATGGATTTCATCTTAAGGTACCACTTTACGATCAATTTGGTGTGCTAGTATTCAACTAGTATAATTCGTTCCTTGATGTCAAATGACCAAACGATTCACTGATTTCTTTGGGATGCACTCATTCTTAGACATGATTTAGAAATTTCATAACTCAACTCTTCACTGAATGATTAGAATTGCGTGACTACTCATAAAACATGCTACTTTATACAAAACCAGGGTTTTGTTTTGGTATCATAAAATTTGATTCACATAAACCGTTCTATTGAGAAGCTTCCGCTTCTTTCTTTCAGTTGTATCATTTCGAAGAGCAATTCGATCGAAAATCAAAGTGCGGTCAGACATGATCTCAAACGAACACAAGAAAAACAAGCTCGTATCCAAAATATAGTTTTCAGCTTTTATTTTTGTGACAGCAGAAGGTCATTCTACAGTAAATACCGAGCTATTACCGCAAGATATAAAGAGTTGCTTGCACCGACTGTCCCAAAGCTATCAATTCTTCGATAAATTCCACAGCAAATTCCTATCATAAGACTAAGAAATATAAATTTTCTTGAATAAATCTGACAGAGTAGCAAAGCTATTTTAACGTTTGGTTGCTGCAGTCATTGATGCACTGGTTTCGACATCTCTACTTATACATATAGACATTTAATATTGATTTTTTGCTAAATTTTCAATTTAGACACTAATTGCAGTCAACATTCATTCAAATGCATTACTCTCTTATTACCACCGCAAAACTGTCATTTATTAGTCAAGACATCAGTTATTGGCAGTTATCATTAATTCTGAATACATACGTAAATTTCTGGAGTTAAAATTTCGGTCTTTGGCAGCTTAGAGAAATCTTTTCAAAATCAAATGGGCGAAGGGATGACAAGACGGTTGAATGATCCAGAGAAAACGCTTACCATACAAAAAAAAGCATCCTATAACTCTTGGAAGTTGCAAATAAATTGGAAATAACTCGAGTTTGGAGAGAGATGCGAGCGAGCCGCAAGCTGTACACTTACCTGTGCAGAAGAAGGGATTCCCTAGATTTTGCTGTTTTGATATGATATGAATAAATATTTATACACGAAAATAAACCCTTCCGCATCTATACATATATACAGTCTTATAAAACAAACAAACAAAAATAATTTCAAAGGCAATGTAGTATCTAAGTATCCAAATTGCTAATATTGCTGTTCTTCCAGGGGATCGTGTTTTGAAGTTAACGTTTTTGATCAGCAAGTAGGTGTGTTTCAATTGTGTGTGAAAGCAACCGAGAGTCGAGGCTTCTCGTATATCAACAGGAGTATCGTTTCATATTTTTAGAGCCGAATATTTAAAGCCCTTTTTGCATGTTCTGTATTTAGTCTTGGGATCTGAAGATCATTGCAGTTTCTTGTTACATAGCTTGAGTGCATTGATCTTAGCTCAAATTTATCCCAAAGGCTCTCAGGGCTTAGCTTATTCATAATCTTATAGGTCATAGCTGACCGATCAAAAGAAATAAGATTATTGACGCTCAGCCAATCACAGGACCAGTTGTTATTTAATCTGGCACTTTCGATTATCGACTTGGCTCTATTTTGTAATCGTTGGGGAGTTTCAAGTTTTCTTGTTGGAAGACTGCCCCAGATTACATCTGCGTAGCGTAGGTGACTTTCAATAATAGCGTAGTATACACTACATAGCTTCGACTGAGGGAGAATATTTTTCAGTTTCTTCAGTGAAGCAAGTCCCCCACAAATCTTGATCTTAACAGTTTTAAATTGCTCGACCCATTTCAGATTTTCATCAACCATTATTCCTAATGATTTGGTTTTGGAAACTCGTTTGATTTCAGAGTCATTCAGCTTTAACCCATTCGGTATAGAGGTTTTTGAAAATTTTTGAGAATTTTTGAAAATATCAGGCGAAAGTGCAATAAATTTAATGCACAAACTCTGCGTCAAAATATGGGAACAATCTGAATGGCCAGTAGAGTGGTCGACATCTTTGTTTGTTATTCTTCCCAAAAAAGGTGTGAAAACAATAGAACTATTGCACTGATTTGTCATGCCAGTAAAATCATCTTAAAAATAATGGCACAGAGAATGAAGGTAAAATTGAAGGAAGAAATTGCTGATGAACAGGCTGGTTTCATAGCAGAGAAGGGCACAAGAAATCAAATTATGAATTTGAAACTGATAATAGAAAAGTACAGAGAATACAACAAAGCATTATACATCTGTTTTATCGACTATCGTAAAGCATTCGATACAGTCTCGCACGACTAGCTATGGCAAATCATGTGCAACATGGGACTTCCGCAGCATCTAGTAAAGCTTCTTCAAGTATTATATCAGGGGCAAAAAGCAACGGTTCGAACTGGCTATGGCTTAACGGACTGGTTTCGCATCGAGCAAGGTGTCAGGCAAGGCTGCATTTTGTCACCCTTTCTCTTCAACATTTACTCGGAATTTATAATGAGGGAGGCACTGGATGGGTTTAAAGGCTCAATCAAAGTTGGAGACAGGATTGTAACTAATTTGCGGTACGCTGATGATGTGGCCCTACTAGCAGGAAGTGCAGAAGAACTGCAAGAATTGTTGAACAGAATTCGAGTGGCAAGTAGAGAACGAGGATTGAAGTTGAATGTGGACAAGAAGGTAATGTTAATAGACAAGAACAACATCGAGGAAGATTTTGAACTCACCTTAGAAGAGGAGACGGTCGAAATCGCAAAAGAATTTAAGTACTTGGGTGCCCTCATCACCAACGACTACGATGACACCAAAGAAATAAGAAGAAGAATAGCCATAGCCAAAAATGCTACAGTTTCTCTGAGTAAGATATGGAAGGACAAATCTATCAGTAAAAACACAAAAATAAGACTGCTGAGATCAATAGTATTTCCAATTGCAACATATGGCTCTGAATGCTTGCTGNCAAAAATGCTACAGTTTCTCTGAGTAAGATATGGAAGGACAAATCTATCAGTAAAAACACAAAAATAAGACTGCTGAGATCAATAGTATTTCCAATTGCAACATATGGCTCTGAATGCTTGCTGGGCAATGAAAAAGAGTGATAGAGCTAGAATACAGTCATTTGAGCTGTGGGCATACAGGAGACTGTTAAGAATCAGCTGGACGGAAAAGAGATCAAACAAAAGTGTTCTTGACGAGATCGGGGAAACTAAAGGACTTGTTAACGAGATAGAGCAACAGAAACTTCAATTCATGGGACACATTATGAGACATAGATGCATAGAATTTGACTTACTAACAGGAATGGTATTTGGAAAAAGATCAAGAGGACGGCAGAAAACCAGAATGACAAATAAAATCAAAGAGAAGCTAGGACTGACTATGACTGAGGCCATTACAACAGTCCAGGACAGAGAGAAATGGAGGAACATTGTGTATGCCGCTACAGCCGTTCGGGAAGCCGAATGTTCTGAATGACAGTAGTAGTATAGAGGTTACCAAGGCCACGCTCTCCTCAGTCCCTTTCTCCAAATTGTGAAATGATTTATTATGATAACCAATGATAAAAAAACATGTATCTTTTGCAAAAAGCTTATGTCTGGATTGCCAGCAGTTTTTTAATTTTAGGCCATCTTTAGCATGAAAAGTTAGAAATGTCTTACATTTTTAATGCTGTTTAAGCAGGATAAATTCATTATTGTTAATTGGGAATTTTTTTCAATACTCTACAGTGCAAAAGATTTTGAGAGATCTGGAAAAATTGAAGCTGCAAATTACAAACTTTTATTAGCCTTTTTAGTCCAGGTAACATGATTTCTTAACTTTTGAAAAATTTAGCCAATTCTTTTCGCGAGCCGTTTCATGTAAAAGAATACGCGTATATCTGGACAACAAGATTTCTTTCTCAGCACGCTCATTTTATTGTTTCTATTGAAGCAAACGTGCAATGGTAAATATCTTCCTCTATAAATAGAACAACGAAATAACTTAGACTCAGCATTGTCTCTTAGCAAGATAAAAATCTCATTCTTAGGCTACCCTTTGTTGACATTGTGTGCAACTTCGATTTGAATGGGGTATTTTTAGATTTTTCTGCTCTCTGCAAATGCAAGCTTTTGACCTTGCACAAACCCTTTAATCAATGAAAGGAGCATTCTGTCTAAAAAGCCAAAAAGCTCTTGTTTAGAGGTAGGCATAATTTTCAGCTTGCAGAATTAATATTTCTGCTCTCAAAGCACCATTGCCAACAAACGAGGTGTCTATGTTCAAGTCAACTACCAAGGAACATTTTGAGGGTAATTAGCCATTGATTAAAGCTAAATTCACATCACTGGAGCGAACCAAAGGTGTATGCTTTTTCTGGGACACCCGGTATACAACAATTGTTTCCGTAACCTCGGTTATACTTCAATTTAAATATGTGGTCCAAGTTATTATGGGTCTTTGGCATGCAAAGCACATTGATGGAAGCTATTTAACACGACTTCAGAATTAATAATGTATACTTTCGGCAGAGATATTTTGTCTGTGCTCCAAATCCATCTTCACTTTGTTTGGGTTAGGGTGCTTATATTGTCGTTACTATAGTAATGCTTTCTTACTGCCTTTGTTTTTATCTTTTGTTCTCGACTTTACTTCATGTTGACATCAATCTCAAATCGTTTCACTTAATAGGCTTTTCAATCTTGCAAGATAATCTTGTTTCATAACTTTCGTTTCATTCCTTTCTTTCGTTTGCAATTATTGTTTTTCAGAATCTTCACCTTATTTATCAATAACACATGTTGTATGGATGCATCAAAATGCTCTTTTAGCTGTCATTAGCCTCATACGAGACAGCAGCAATCAAATCGAGATTCATGAAGGAATCAGATATAAACGACATTATTGTTAATCTTGGGGTTTTCAAAAGGATTTTGCAATGAATTGCAGACTTTGTGTCCCCATAAACGATTCTAGTCTAACTTGAAGACATACCGGGTATCCCAAAATGATGTATTATCGCTTGATTGCTGATATGTCCGTAACGAATTTTCCAATTTTCAAAAACTATATTTTATCCGATTGCCGAAAGGCTAAATTGTATTTGCGATGTTGGTTTTGGTTTTACGCGGATGTTTTCATGTCGAAAAGAAAATCTCGATAAACATGCTCAAATTCAAGTCTTACATTGCATGAAAAAGAAACGGCCTACATTTCCAGCCAACATTTTGGATGTGATACAAAAGGCTCAACTTATGTCGTTCAGAGAATACGAACTCAGTTAATACTGAATTCAGATGGGTTGATGATTTAGAGAATACGAATGCGAGTCCAGCCTTTTGTATCACATCTAAAATGCTGACTGAAAAATATGCCGTATCTTTTGCATGCCATCTAAGGCTTGAATTTGAGCAGGTTTATCAATCTTCTTTTCGACATGAAAACCTCGTCGTAAAGCAAGAGCCAACATTATCGAATACAATTTAGCCTTTAGGCAATCAAATAAAACAAAGTTTTTGAAAATCGGTTGGTTTGTTATGGACATGTAAGCAATCAAACAATAATACATCATTCTGGGACACTAGGTATATTATCGTAGTTCTTCTTTCAAAAGCATTGGTAGTGAAAGTTAGGGAGTCACAACCAGGGATAAATAGTTATAATAGTAACTATGTATCCCTGGTCAGAACAAAGGCCGAGCAAATGTAATTTTGTGATTTGTTCCAAATATTTTGAGCAACATTGTAAATCTGTCAAACGCCCTGAAGATGCAAATCATAGCCTTTAGGTATGTAGTATGTAATCATAGTATGATGATTAGGCCTCCAATGAAATGGGTGATTAGATTATTTTTGCATTTGTTGATAATTCCTCAAAAAAGACAAGATTTGCATCACTTTTATTGCCATTCCATGCGAGTCTCCATGAAAATTTATTGGAAACATATGGCTATCCTTCCACAACTGCATCTGCCTCAGCAAGGCAAACTCTATCTATGAAAAATAAAGAAATTCTAGTGCTTTGAAAATGAAGTTATCTTTTAGAGCCTCATGATCTATGCTGTCGAATTCTTCTGGTGGGCAAAACTTAACGAAATAAATGACTACTCATGCGTGACTTTCTATTTAATTTCAAAGAACATTTTCTCTCCTAAACAATAGAATTCCTATCCGCTCGGAAATTCTACTGACTGCAAATAGGCCTTCAAGGCTAAAAGTCATGGCTAAAGGGCAAATCTTGTTGGAAAAACATACGAGATTTACTTTCTTGACAAGCAATGCTTTCCCATTGTCGTATGTCACGAAGCATTGCTTGACACGCAGCATAGGAATCAAATGTTTCCGCCAATTTTTTGCTCGTGGCCGCCGAAAACCTCCAAAGCCTCATTTTAACGGACCAATCAGACGGTGAATAAGTGAAGAGGAGAAAAGAAAGCTGCCTTTAAAATCCAGCCGGGAAAAAAACTGCTTGAAATTTCCCGAATTTTTTTGAGGAAATCGACTGTCCAGATACTTGATTATACAAGTTTGCATGCCGGTTAAAATATCTCCCGGTTTCGAGGAGTTACACTCTTTTTTTTTATAAGAATACTATAACTTTTTTCCAGCCTCAATATTCTTAAGTAATTTTTCATTTTGAGCCTTAACATATTCTTAAAGTATTCTTATTTTTTCAAATCTGGTATGTTTTGAGGGGAACATAATTCAAACAAGTGTCATATCACTATGAAGAAATGGTTGAACGAAAGAAAAATCTAAGCAATTGTAACAATAAGAATGTTATGAACATCGCAAAACAGGCACCTGCTGGAAAATGAGACACAAATATGCGGGCTGAGGCTGAGCAATTTTCTTATAATATTCTTAAAATTTGGTTTTTTTTTTTTTTTTTTTTTTTTTCATTTTGAGCCTTAACATATTCTTAAAGTATTCTTATTTTTTCAAATCTGGTATGTTTTGAGGGGAACATAATTCAAACAAGTGTCATATCACTATGAAGAAATGGTTGAACGAAAGAAAAATCTAAGCAATTGTAACAATAAGAATGTTATGAACATCGCAAAACAGGCACCTGCTGGAAAATGAGACACAAATATGCGGGCTGAGGCTGAGCAATTTTCTTATAATATTCTTAAAATTTGGATGATTCTGAGCCTGAATATTCTTATAAACAATATTCTTATAAAAAAAAAGAGTGTATGGCCTCTCAATTTCACGTATAAACCAATGAGGCACTGAACCTTGAACTATAGAAATTATGGTCTAGAGAAAGAGACAACAGTAATAACAATAGTTATTGTTGTATGAGCGACCCAAAATGAAAACATTCTTCGTTTTCAATTGTGTTTGCTATTATCCTTCCGCCACAGTTTCTTTTACTCAAGATTCAATGCCCCTGTGGTTTCTATGTGAATCGAAAAAATCTTCCAAGGTTAAATTACCTATTTCAAATCATATGGCAAAAGTCTAGAGAAGTTTCTGTATTTATACTATTTTCTGAATTCATGGCACACGTTTTCATGATGCGAAATAAGTTACAAAATTTAAAAGAAGCTTCATAAAGAGGTTTTATCACGTGATTTGAAGTGGCGCAAACAAGCTTCGACAAGCCTTTGCCGATTTCGTCTCTTGCAGAGGCCATAACTCCTCGAAACCTGGAGATGTTTTAACCGGCATCCAAACTTGTGTAACCAAAAACATCTGGACTAAAAATGTCTTAAGAAAATTCGAGAAACTTCCTATCCAGCAGTTCTTTGTCCTGGTTGCGTTCTACGAAGGTAGGTAAAATTTTGAAAAACCTTGACAGGTTTTTTTGTCGTCTTCTCTTATTCGCCGTCTGATTGGTCCGTGAGAATGAGGCTTTGAAGGTTTTCGGCCATGGGCCACGAGCAAAATTGGCGGAAACATTTGATTCCTACGCTTTCACACGCAGATCAGCATTGAGCACATTTTATTTGGCCATGCCTTTAAAGACCCCCAAAAATAACCCTGTGTCACAATGAAATAATAACGGTCAAGCAGTGTTTGGTGACTGTTTTCTTGTTTGGAATGTCGTGAACGCACGACGTATCCTATGAGCAATTTACAGTAGCTGATTGATCATGGAGCCACTATGACGAAAACTAGACTTTTGTGCAGTAACCCATGTTCTGTGACATCTCTGTAGATATCATCAATTCAAAGGTTTTTGAAAACTCTTACCAAAACAGGTTGCAGTGAAACAGGACGATAGTCACTTTTACATAGCCCTTGCCCATATTGTGAAACACATAGATCAGTACGCCCCAGATCGGGGACTGCTTTTAAAAATGAAAAATGATGGTTCACTATTTATTGATGACACATCTCTATTATGGAAACCGAAATTTCACCAAAGGTATGTCTTTTAGGAATCCAAAGATGAACTTACTCTTCTGAGAACTTTATTCCTGTATAAGTCCAAATCAAACAATCATACAATCAACAAGGATTACAGCAGCGTGTGAAACTTGGAAGAGTGCTGGATATGTTTATCACTGACCAGTGCTCTACAAATAATCATTGAACATACCAGTCTTATTCTCTAGGTCTGTAACAAATGTTCCAATTTCTAACATAGTAGGAACATTCAAGTTCCTTTCCTCTTACTGGGTCTATTCATGACACAATAATGCGATCTAATTCCTTGCTTCGCGCCCTAAATTAATATAACGTTCATCCTTTTTTGGTTACAGTCATTCTTGAAGTTTCATAGCGGTATCTCCGAACTAGTTCCCAATCTTACGTTTATTTTTGGCGCACAGAAAGCTTAAACCGTTACATTTTCAAGAATATAGAGATATGCAAAGGTCCAATGTAGTTTAACTTCGTTGCCCTCAGCAACTCGAACCCAACGACTCGCATCCAGCGCTCCGGCGATCTATGAGTATTGAGGTTGCTGATCCCTGTGAACCTCCATAGTCCTATTAACCGTATCTCAATAACAGATCTTGAGTAGAGAGATATCGAGATAGGTGCAAACCGCAACATTCAAAAGAACGACAGAACCAGTGGGCATAGACTTTACTCAGATTGTATCGAAATGTACAACATAAATGATAAAAAACAAAGGCCCTTTCACTAGATTATAAGCTTTCAAACATTTTTACAAACCAATTTGATTCATTTGACCCATCTTAAATTGCTCTAAAAATGCTTTGAATTAAGCCAAGCCACCACCGTGCATCTATGCCTTAACATGCCTGTTCTGTTGTTGTCTCAAGGAAGCAATCGAGGGGAAAGATTGTTTCTTAAAAGAGCAAGGATACGCAAGAGTCTACAATAGTTTTGGGAAATACTTAACGTGCTCTAAAAATGCCAAAGGCAGTCCCGGTGGGGGAGGGGTGTACTTGAATTAAATTTGTACGGAGTGTGCCGACGAAAATTTTGTTTACCTTGCTCCATCTAAGATATATCTACTTCCGTATTTAGTATTTAGTAGTCCAATTCTGGTAAATGTTGTTGAAAGAAATAGAAGCTCGACCTAAGATCGACCCCCGTTTTTGATAGATACCTGCTAGCTGCGGTAAGAAGTTCCTTCGGGTCTCAACTCAGAACAATTTTCAGAGAGTTAAACAACGATTACTTTGCTCGAATTGACTTACGACTAGTTCAATTGAAATACACTAGCGAATATTATTTGCAATCTGGCCTTGTTTTCATTTGTCGTTGGCTGATTTGTTGTGCGACAGTACGAGCATTACAAGGGTTTCATTTTGCGACTTTGCAAATCGAAGTTTGCATTTCAACCGTCGTATTCAAATGATTCAAATGAAAGAAAAGTCAGCTAAAAATGAATGAAAATAACGAGAAACAAAGCAACAAGACCAATTACAATTGCCTGTGTGTAAACTAAGCCATTGCTAACTCACTTTGCAGAAAGTAGTTGATAAAAAGCTTTCTGAAAAGCTTTGAGATCCGAAGCAACTTCATACCACAGCTAGCAGTGCATCCATTGAGAACGGGGTTTGTTCTTTCGCTTTCCTTCCCAAACTTTACCAGATTTGGGCGCTCGATCCAAACCTTTTTTTCAAGAAGTAAAAACCTCTATTGAGTATATGTAAGTAGAATTTGATCTTTTCTTGCCGGAATCTTTCCTTACTTGACAAGCTCCAGATACCATACAAGCCTCTTCTTAACACTCAAGAGCGATAAAGCGATTTATCTCATATTTTATCGAAGAGCCAAAGGCTATCTACGCGTGCGTTCTAAAAATACTGAACCCCTTAAGCGGTTGTATCGATTGATATTCGTTTGACCAGATCTTCGATGCCGAGAAGATTATTAAAACCTGTTCACACTGGAAAGTACTGCAATTGTTTCTTCTGTCCTCGAAAAAGTTAATTGAAAATTGGATAGTATTAGAAACAAAAATTAGGACCAGCAGCGAGAAGATTTCTTTGTGACGATGCCGGTTGAAGTTAATCAATGACGAGCAACAATAGGGTGTTTCCGTGTATCCATTCAAATATCCTGTCCCTTGAGCAAAACTATTAGTCCATTCTCAGTTCTTTTTCAAGTTCTTAAACTTTACTGGTTTTTTTGTTGTTTTATTGCAATCTCAGTCCTTGTTCTGCCCCTTGCATCAATGATATATTTTCTTGCAGTGCACTCTGTGGCAACACAGTTACGTTTCTTGCTCTTGTTCGCCTGCGTGCATCAATTTGCGAAGATCGCACTTTATACGACTTTAGAACTTCTAAAACGAATCCCGTACAGCATTATTGAACTTGTTCGATATAAGCATTTTGCCTTTAAGAAATATCTTTTTCTGTATGCCTACTTTTACATTGGGTGTGCAACATGCTACACACTCCATACTCAATGGCTGGTAAGCAGGACCATTTTGCTTAGTGGTGATGTTGAAACTAACCCTGGTCCAGAAACATTTAATTTTTGCTGTTGGAATTTGAATAGCATCACTGCGCATGATTTTTTGAGAGTTTCTCTTATCGAGGCATATAACTCGGTCTACAACTATGACTTAATTGGGATTGTAGAAACTCACCTTGATAGCACAGTAGAAAATGAGAAAATAGAACTAAATGGCTATACGTTTCTCAAAAATAACCACCCACAAAATGTGAAAAGAGGCGGTGTCGGGCTGTACGTAAGGGATTCTCTCCCTTCAAAAGAACGTCCTGACCTAGTAACCCTCCCTGAGTGTGTTGTTTGTGAAATTCAGTTAAATAGAAAAAAATACTTTTTCGTTGTAATTTATAGAAGTCCAAGTCAAGACCATAGTGAATTTGATGATTTCATAACAAACTTTGAGCTATTGCTGTCACAATTGCATGCTGAAAATCCATTTTGCGTTGTTGTCACCGGCGATTTCAACTGTCGCTCGACTCAGTGGTGGGAAAATGATATTGAAAATAATGAGGGAAAGCTATTTGAGCCAGTTACATCTGACCTTGGTCTTCATCAGCTGATTTCAGAACCAACACACTTAATGGAAGATTCCAGATCCTGCATTGATTTAATTCTAACTGATCAATCAAACCTCGTTATCCAATCTGGTGTCCATCCATCTCCACACGAGCATTGTCATCATCAAATTGTTTATGGAAAACTATCTGTCTCCAACATTGTACCACCTCCCTACACCCGCAGTATTTGGTATTATGATAAGGCTGATCCTATCGCCATTGTAAAAAGTATTGAAATGTTTGCATGGCACGAGCATCTCAACAAAATTGCTTGTCCCAATGAACAGGTTAAACTGCTTAACGAAGTGTTACTGAGCATTTATTCTAATTTCATTCCGAACCAAAGTAAAAATATCAAACCTCGCCAAGCACCCTGGATTACGCCAGCTGTCAAAAAAATTTAAGAAAAAAGAATCATGCTTACAGAACTTTTGTGAGGAATGGCCAGCCAGATGACAAGCTTGAAGGAATTCAAAATATGATATCTGAAGGTGCAAGGACGATTGGGGACGCCAAAAATAAATGTATCTATAAAACAGGGCAAACTCTAGCAAATCCAGGGACATCTAGCAAAACTTATTGGAACTTAATTGATACGGTTCTGAATAAGGCAAAGATTCCTATAATACCACCTCTTATAGAAAATGGATTTTTTTCATAACGGACTTCACTGAAAAGGCACAGTTATTCAATGACTATTTCATACTCCAATGTACGACCATCGACACTGGTTGTAAGATTCCACAAAATACCCGAGGAATCTCTACTCTGATTGGTGAATTTGTCATCTCTGAGGAAAAGATACTGAATATCATAAGATCACTTAATCCTAACAAAGCACATGGCTGGGATGGTATATCTATAAGAATGATAAAATCAAGCGATATGTCATTAGTAACTCCTCTTAGGATAATATTCACGAATTGTTTGAGACATGGTATATTTCCTAAAATATGGAAGTGTGCAAATGTGGTCCCGGTTCACAAGAAAAACGAGAAAAATTATCATCAGTGATCAGTGATCATCTTTAACAGCATACCCGTTAAAAGAGTAGACGAACATAAACACCTAGGTATTATCTTGGACTCAAAGCTTGCCTTTTCATCTCATATTAAAGCTGCTATCTCTAAAACGAGAAAGGGCATTGGTTTGCTAAAGTATCTCTCCAAATATTTACCAAGGCATACCTTAAATGAAATATACAAGCTTCATGTGCGACCCCATCTGGACTACGGAGATGGTATTTATCATATTCCAGCTAAAGTGTGTGATTTCAGTCAAAAACATTATTTTGTCAAATCTAATGGAAAAATTGAAGTCTGTGCAGTATTCAGCTGCTCTTGCTATAACAGGAACATGGAGGGGAACATCCAGAGAAAAACTGTACACTGAGCTTGGCTGGGAGTCATTAAATTCCAGGAGGTGGAGTAGACGCCTTACCTTGTTCTATAAGATAATGAATAATCTCACCCCTTTGTACACAAAGAAGCCTATCCCATCACTTCATCAGTCGAACTATTCTTTTCGCAACCAGGATGTAATTGGTCGAATAAGGGCAAGAACAGAAAAATTTCAATCTACCTTCTATCCAAACTGCCTATCTGAATGGAATGAACTTAATCCTGAAATAAGGCTTGCCCCATCCGTTGCTGTTTTTTAAGAAAAAGCTTCTATCAATAATTCGCCCCCCCCCCCCTGCAAAATCTGTTTTTGGCATTCACGACCCAATAGGCCTAGCTTATATTTTCCAAATGAGGGTTGGTCTGAGGTAATTGAACTTTCATAAATTCAAGCATAATTTCAGAGATACAGTGAACCCAATGTGCCCAACGAACGATGGGATTGAAGATACAGAACACTTTTTGTTGCTTTGCCCTTCATTCGGGATCCACCGACGAGATCTTCTCGCTGGAGTTTCGGAATTATTACAACCATTTGTTCACATCAACAGCCTTTCAAACAACGTTCTAGTACAATATTTATTGTATGGTGATAAAGACCTTCTGATGACGTAAATAAGAATATACCACCAATGACCTTAAATTTTATCCACAAAACTGGTCGGTTTGGCTGAACTCAAATTTTTATTATACGTCACACAACCACACAGTGTTTTATTTGCTCCCCGTTTGTTAAGTCTGTTTCACAGTTGATGTTCGGTAAACGATGTATGAACCAAAGTTCATCCACACAAAATCGGAGTATTTCAAAAGGATTACATTGAAGACCAGTAGCCCTGTTCTGTTGTCCGGGGTTCCTATCATTCGGTATCGTGCGCCTGTGCTGGCCTTACATCAAATGTGAAACAGTTCCCAGCATCTGTCAGTAATTAGTTGTATTGTATGCGTAGCTTTTTGTAGTTGTTTACTTAATCTCATTTAGCATGTCTTTATGTTAATGGCCACGGGCGTAGTCATTGTCTGTTGCTGCCCAAAACAAAAACAAAAATGTCTTTCATAAACAAGACCGGACGGCTTTAGGGTACTCTCTGTCGTTCCATGTGAAGTCAATAATTCACAAATTCACAAAACTAAATCAAATCTCTAATCTTGTTGGTGCTTGGAGCTCCAAGTTTCATTGAGACTGATACATGTTCTTGATGACTGTGTTGACATCACGTCCAATGACCCTTCAAAAAGCTTGTGCGACGGGAATTTGGGCCCGGTGCTTCTGCCTGCTTGGGGATTGCTTTCCGTTGAGGGTGGCGGTCGTGTTCGGGACTTTTATGGGTCGTTTTCCACCGGTGAACGATATGGTGGGGGCTGGGCGCTGCTGTTGCCCTTATCAGTGGTGGTTCGCGGGTGGGTGGCGGTAAGGGGTCGTTGTTTTCGCTGCATAGGTACTTACACTGCTGCGATCACACATTTTTCTTCATTAAATTCCTTTACGTTATTTTAGTTTCTATTATTTAATATTGATTAAGAAAGCTTTGTTTTGTATAATTGTTAGCACCATTCGCAATGGGAACTCGACGACATTATGTCTTTTCTCGCTGTAAATAGTGGTGCAGGTAATTGCAATATTGTGGTTTTAGTTGGATATGTAAAAATGGTTTCAAAAACTGTGTTACGTTCACCTCTCACGATTGTCTTTTCTAAAGTATTCAAAATTTGTCTAGTAATAGTTCCCACTGGCAAGTAGATGGGAATAAAATATATCTCGATTTTAAAACATTTGGAAACGAGGGTTCGAACGAGGCTTTCTTCGAGCGAATTTTGTCTTCTCCTGCTTTCATTTTCTGATCTCAGAATCTGGTTTCTTAACGATTCTCAAAGAATTTTTGTACATAGCAAAGGCAGATCAATTTGCCATACTTTCTAAGATGCGCGTTTGGGCATGTATGTGCCGGGTGTCCCAAAAAAATTTATACAGATTTGGTTGACTCCAGCGATGTGAATTTAGCTTCAATCGAAGTCTAATCACTCTCAAAATGTTGCACAATAGTTAACTAGTTAACTTGAGCATAGATATCTGTTTGTTGGTATTTGTGCTTTGAGAGCAGAGATGTTAATCTTTAAAGCTCAAATTTGCCTCTTCTCGCAAACCAGAGCTTTAGCCTTATGGCCTAAGCAAATTCTTAAGGCACAGCGTATACATCAACGATAGCCTCGATAAAGTGTGAACAATATTAGATCTGGCGTTATTCTGTCACCTCCCCCCCCCCCGGTCATCCATTGAGCACTTAATTTTTCATTAATTTCAGTTTTTAATTTCGATGGGCTTCAGGAAATTGCTTAGGCCAAATGGCCAAAGCTCTGGTTTGCAGCACAGGGAATTCACTACTAAGATTGCCTTCTAAAAGTAAACTTCGTTTCTTTCCGAAAAGTTCGTTTCTCTCCAAAATGATGTGATCGCTTTTGAAATGTTCTTTGTCTTCCCTCTGCGATGCCGCGGTGAGGAGGAATTGGAAGTGCGGAGGAGAACGAACGGAGGAGGAGTACGAACGGAGGAAAGTCAAAAGGAAAATGCGGAGGAGAGAGGAGAGAGAGATCCTCTCTCCTCCGCATTTTCCTTTTGACTTTCCTCCGTTCGTACTCCTCCTCCGTTCGTTCTCCTCCGCACTTCCAATTCCTCCTCACCGCAGCATCGCAGAGGGAAGACAAAGAAAATTTCAAAAGCGATCACATTATTTTGGAGAGAAACGAACTTTTCGGAAAGAAACGAAGTTTACTTTTAGAAGGCAATCTTAGTAGTGGATTCCCTGTGGTTTGCAGGTGGACGCAAATTTGAGCTTTCAAGATTGATGTTTCTGCTTTCAGAGTGCTAATACCGTGGAGCATTTTGAGAGTGCTTAGCCATTGATTAAAGCTAAATTCACATCGGTGGAGTCAACCAAATCTGTATACTTTTTTGGGACACCCGGTATGTATCATTGGCCACAATTAGAAATATATTTACAAGTTTATAACATAAAAATAGATACAATACAATATACAAGGGTTAAAAAACGGAAAGAAAAACACCTCATTTACAGTAGCAGGGATAGCATTAAAAAGGTAAAACAAACCTTATTTCCATAATGGTCCCCTTGGAGGTGCCGGTATAACATAAGAGAAAAGGGAAATACGTGGTTCGTAAGACCAAACAGTGATCCGGAGAGATGATGCAGGGTCTTCGTAGAAAACAAAGATGTCATCTTCCTCTCTCTGCATATTTTGGAAAAATTTTCTTTCGTGTTACGTTTGAATGTATTAATATTGTTTGTTGATTTCAACTCAGATGGAAGACTGTGCCATATTTTCGGCCCTAGATAAGATAAACATTTTTGTCCTGCAACACTTTTGTGAAATGGATGTTCCAATTTGAACTTGGACCTTCGCGTTGTTCGGCTCTGGTTGACTGGACCGATCAGCACTTGATGTTCCTTTGTGAAAAATTTCATTATGTTAACGCAGATACATTGATCTACCCTGTTCTTTGTGGGTAGCCAACTTATAGCCTTGAATTCTGCGGCCCCAATATGTGCTGTGTTTTTTTAATTCAGGTAGAAACGATTGCATTTGTTTTGTTCTGTACCGCCTCTCGTTCAACTTCGGGTACCATGAGATGCATGCGGAATCAAGATCGGATTGAATAAGAGCATTGAAAAGCAACCTGCGAAGGGAATTATCCATAAAGTTGGCTTCCTGTACAGACATTTTAGCTTGCCATATATTTTTCCAAGCATCTTAGTTGCCATTCATTCACCAGAGAGATTATCATCTAGAACACATCCCAGATAAGTGACCATTGAATATTGTTTAATCTTTACAGTATATATCGACCCTCTTGATGTCCAACATTTTCAGGTTCTTGCATTTTTTTCCATCAAAGAGAATGGATTTAGTTTAGCCCTCTCCAACATGAATGCTTTTTTTGTTTTCTATGAACCACTAGCAGAGAGAATTGAAATTTTTGCCTTGTTTTTTACCCTTTTTTATGGTCATATTTAATGGCGACTTACGCCCACTTTTACACGCTGATGATGGATCTTGGAAATTAGATTCGAAACGTTCTAATACGTAAAATCATGACTTAGCCACTCGTTTATATACTTGGACTTGTCACTTGGATTTGCCATTTTGGATTTGTGCTCTTGGGCTTGCCACTTTTTCTCTCAAAATTGACTAATTGGAAATGCTAAAATAATAAAGACTAAATATAAACATGATTCTATTTGTCGTCGTGCTTGCCCTCTGATTTATAGTGAGACTGCGTTTTCCACTTGATGTTAGAATTGAAATTTCTTTTCAAGTTCCTCTCTATTTGCTCAATGTTTTTGTCTCTAAATTAAGCAAAAATCATATGCTTATAGAAGCAGATCACAGTCGACCGCTCGTGCCATGTCATTTACGCAAAGTAGGAATATGAATGGACCAAAAATTGAGCCTTAAAGGACCCTACATGTCAGGTTACCATGGCTTGAATATTTCTATCCTATGTTGAATGCAAATTATCGATCCTGAAGGTAAGATTTAAACCCTAAAATGGCAGAATTTCTAAAGCCAAGGTATGCCATCTTATCTGGGAAAATTGCATGGTTAATTGTATCAAATGCTTTTTGAAGGTCAATTAAGATCATACCTGCAAACATCCCAGTCTCAAATCCTTGGAGGATCTTATCGTTCAAGTATTATATGCAGGTATCCGTTGAGTGATGAGCATGAAAGCCAGATGTATCGATACAATATTTTCCTTTCCGGTTCTTTGCACTTGAACAAGCACGATTTTTAAAAAAATTTCGAGAGTTGGGGAAGTAAAGAAATTGGTCGATGGTTTTTGCATCATCTTTCGATCCTTTTTTTAAAAAGTGGCTTTAGTTTTGCTTCTTTGTAACCATCAGGAAACTCTAATCGTAGCATCAAGAGATTGCATAAATCAATCATCAAAGCAGTCCACCATCTTTCAGAAATTTCTATGCAATATTATCGAAAACCTGTTGCTTGTGAGGGTTTATCTCTTCTAAGAGTTTAAAAACGATCTCAGAGGATGTGAGAAGCAGTGAGAATGTTTCAGGAAGACTCGTGTGCAGTGGCGTGGCCACGGGGGGGGGGGGAGGGGGTATGGGGGGAAATTACCCCCCCCCACTTTTGTCGAAGGGTTGTCCTCGAGTTTCCTCTAAAATCGAGGAGAAAATAGCTGGGTATAGGTTGGGTAAGAATTTTCCGAGAAATGTCAAATCTTCCATTTTAGCACTTGCAAATGATATTGGGAAATGCATTCTAAGCCAAAGTAAAGAGCGTGGCCCCAAAAATTGGGACCCCCTCGTTTAAATTCCCACCACTTAATTTACCTGGCCACGCCGCTGCTCGTGTGTTGGTAGTACTTTCGCACATTGTCCAGTCTATGTGGGTACAGTTTGAATTTGATAAACAAGTAGATAAAGTAAAATATAAGCACTTTGATGCGAATTGAAATAAGCACGACGTTTCGAGCATAGCCCGTTATCAAGCAAAGAAATATTAGCAGAACCGACACTAATCAAGCTAAAAGAACGGCAGATTCGAAGGATAAGAATGGTAATCAAGGGAATCGATGTGACGTAAAGAGTACCGAGAATAAGAAAGAGATGTAGGTATAAAATTGTGATAAATAGAATGTTATTGGAGATATGTAAATTGCTTGTTGAGTCCTGAAGGGTACAATGTTCCAAGTTTAAAAATGATCCGTTTCTCAAATGTTTTTCTTTTATTGCTTTCTGTAGATGCATATAGGAGGCCGAGAATTGACATATCATCTGTAGAATGGTTTGGTAGGTTGAAATGGTGTGAAATGTTGCTGTCCGGATCGTGCTCGTGTTGTTCTTCTTGGCCTTCCGAGAAGCCTTCCTTCCTTCTTCTTGGTTGGCATTAATTAGCCTAGTGCTATATACCACGCCAACCTTAAAGAAATTAATTATTATTATTATTATTATTCTAAATGTGTCTTGTTTCTAACATTCCTCAAATGTTCGCCGAATCTGTTGTTGATTTATCTTGACATCTCTCCAATATACAGAATGTTGCATTTGGTGCATGTAATGCAATAAACGACGGATGACGAGGAACACGTGAATATAGATCGGATGGTGAAATTTCTGTTTCCATTAGTGATGGCTGTAGAGCTGTTGATGTGTGTGCATGTTTGGCAAAGATGGTGGTTACATGGAAAGGTACCTGGTGGGTCGTTGGTCTTGAGGTTTATACGGACAAGTGTGTCTCTGATGTTCTTATCTCTTCGGAAGGCCATAAGAGGAGGTGATTCAAATATATCCTTGGTATGAGAGTCATCTTGCAATATTCGAAAATTGTTGTAGATGATGTTTTTGATCCTGTTATTGAGTGGATGGTAGGTGAGAATGAAAGGAATGCGGCTATTGGTTTGGCTT
>REGL01000488.1:104183-121441 GCA_004194395.1 Aurelia aurita complex sp. Pacific | reverse complement strand
CATTTTTTTGCATCTAAAACCCCGTGATTTTTGGAGAGCCTTTATAAGAAAGTAAAGGGAATTATATGAGGGTTTCTTAATTCACAGAAAGTCGCTAATAAAGGATTTGCTTTAAGCTCGGAGAATTATAAGGAAAAAAATATATTCTCTTTGCTACAACTTGAGTTGGTAATACGTTTAATGTCTAAAACACTTTCGACTCATTGCCAAGGATTGAAAAAGTTTCTTAACTTCGAATAGACCTCTGATCGCTCTTTAGTGCTTCTTAAATTTCTAGAACTCCGCTTCGCCAGCTTGTATGTGGGTTCATATACCTCTTACGTTGATAAATGACTGCACATGAGGCCTGACTGAAATATATGCAACAAATCATGCTGAAGCTACTTCGAACATGAGTGATCAATCACTCTGCCGAATATCCCTACGAAATTTAAAGAGCAAAAACAGGATCTATACGGAATTGTTACCAATTCTTTGGAAAGCAAAGCTTTTTGCTAAATAGCTCCAAACTTTACGGTAGTTTGACGCCTCTCGAATGTGCTTTTGTTGAACATGCTTTTCAAAATCGAAAATTCCTGGAATCTCAATTTACTTCAATATATGAGCTCAGCAATTGACATGGCCTTGCACAAGTCAGCTTGAAAGGGAAAGACAACGAATTTTTTTTTGGGGGAATTAAAGCTGCAAATTGTAAGTTTCTTAATCATTTGAAGAAAAGGCCCTTAGTTTCTCAGAAGTGGCTTCTTGTACGAAAATTACAAGGGCCTAAAAACGCTTCGTTATAAATAGGCCGTAGTCCATAAAGCTCTAACATATCATCGCCATTGCACATACGTTGAAACTGAGGACTTTTTTCACCAAAAGGTCCTATTAGGCATCATTATAAGATATCCACATGGCCCCATTGAATTAATGTGCATAATAGCAGAATACGGGTGATTTAAAGTCCTTCGGAGCCTCTGCGAAGGAGCATAGACCCAATTGACTTATTCTTTTTGGTTATTTTTCAAAATTATCAAGTTAAAGACACTGTGGCATACCCAAATACAGCAAGACGTCGATTGAAAGGCAGCAAGTTGGTATTCATGAAATATACAGAGAACTAATGAAATTGACGATGCCCCGCAGCCGCATCAATCCCGCGTTGTTATCCAATCTAGTTCTGTCACTTCTTGACATTTTTTAAATTTTGACATGGGTTGTTTGGAAAACGGTGCTAACTAAGCATCAGAGCACTAAACCGTGATGTTAAAAACTTGAATTGAATGTAATTTTCGTATTCACTAGAGTTTTATCTCGGCTGTTTGAAAACTTGTCTATGAGCAGTTGCACAGTTACTTGATTTCAATGAAATGCTGTTTTTGCAGCAATCAAACTTCAGAAAGCTACACTCAGTCCTCGCCTGTTTGTTAATTTTCTGTACGCCCCAGCTCAATTGTTGGACAACATTCCAAACAATATCTCCAGTCAGTGCAAACTACACGTTTTTTTTATAAGAAACTGATTTATAAGAAACTAGTACTACGATGACCAAAAACTTAAGAAACGTTAGTACTACGCTCAAGAATAGTCAAGAAAGTCTTAACATTCAAATTCTGTATGTCTCTTTTATTCTATGTCTCTCTAACAAAGGTACCTTTATCTTTTTTAACTTTTAACTACAAAAATTATAAAATTGGTAATTTTTTGCCTGAATGTGCATGACTTATTCGTGATGACAATGCCAATGTACAATGGAAGCCCTTTGTTGAGAAGAAGCCTCAAATTTGAACAATATCGCAATTTTCGGCCCAAAAAAATAAGAAACACATTAAGAAACTTTTACTACTAAAACACCGAAATTTCCATGCGAAATTAAGAAACTTTTAGTACTAAGTGCTGATCCAAGTTTCTTATAAAAAAAAAACGTGTATGCAATGTATAAAAGTGTGGTAGAGCAATATTTTCAATATTGTTGCCCAGTATGGGGGCATGCAGAATCACGGCAAGAGATAAACTGCAAAAACTACAAAATCATAGGGCTAGAATCTTAACCAATAGCCCTTACAACGCTTCTGCTCGTCCCATTATAAAGTAACTAGGCTGGCAGACAGTGAATGATTTGATTGTAACGGAAACATTTAAAATGGTATACAAGTATACAAATGATGAGGCTCCCTCGTATCTTGCATGCCTGTTCAACAGGTCGTCAGAAACCAGTACTAGGGAACTTACTTTGCTATTTCTAATTGTGTATTTAGATTGTAAGTTTTAGGGTGCTATCTTTTTCTTTGTACAGGGCAGTTTGCAAAAAATTTATGTATATAAGTGACAACATTACCCTCGTACCCTGTTTAAAGAAATAAAATGAAAATGAAATGTAGTTTGAAACAATCCTACTTTCTTGCGAAAAACTTTTGTCGACATTTTTCGCGTGGACGCACTATATTTGTTGCCTGGAGAAAAGCCAGGTTAACTGAAGTAGACTTTTTACTAGGACACTTGGGAAGCCATGAAGGTTAAGGAAATACACAGGTTTGAATTTTGTGCTCAATCGACCTACTTTGCAACGAATGTAAAGTCACAATAATGAGAACTTAGGTTCAAAAGCCCTCAATGCTCCAGTAGATGGCTCTTCCTTTGTGTCCACCTCCTTCAAAGTGTATACTTCTCATATACAAAGAAATATACTTCTTTGCTCCCATAATATTAACAGTTTCTTCAAGGACCGTCCGGACCGTCTTGTAGGTATATCAATGACATAACTCTTTGAAACTTATGTCTCATTCTGATTCGTGGCAAATTAAGGTTGTTCCCAAATTGTGTTGGTATCATGTGAACGCAGCTTTCAGCTCTCATCAGATTCCATGCATTCACAGGCATTTCTACATTCTTACATTATACGGAGCTTAGCAAACGCGTTGGATTTCCAAACGAAGTCAAAAGTACCTTTTATTCTCTGTAACCTCATGGATGTACTTGCAAAATTTCCTTTCCATATATACTGGAAATATATGCTAAAATAATTGAAGGTAGCAGATACTGTGCAGAAGCTTTAGTTCTTCCTGCAGAAAAAGTTTGTGCAAGCGACCGGCGCGGTGGCGGCCTTGGCTGTCCCAATTTTTTTACCTGTTTGGTAGTTTAGTGTTGCGATGCATGGTTAGTACTGTTTTTCAAACAAACCATGTCAAAATTACAAACGTTATGTTTGATGTGGCTGCGGGGCACCATCGATTTCAGTAGTTCTCTGTGTATTTCATGAATACGATCTTGCTGTCTTTCAATCGACTTCTTGCTGTCTTGGAGTCTACCAAAGTGTCTTCCTGCTGTCTTTAACTTGATGATTTTATCAAATAACCAAAAAGAATAAGTCAATCGGCTCTATGCTCCTTCGCAGAGGCCCAGAAAAACTTTAATTACCCGTATTTTGCTATTGTGCAAATTTTTTCAATGGGGCCATGTGAATATATGATAATGATGCCTAAAGGGACCTTTTTTGGCGATAAAAGTCCTTAGTTTCAGAGTATGTGCAACGAAACTTCCTTTTTAAGCGTTTAAAGTTGGTATGGCCTACGGCCTAAAAGGGAAATCCATAAAACAGCTACAAAACAGTTGCAAATTGAATTGCAACTTCAAAAAACCGTTTTATTTGGCAAAAATGAATTCTTTCAAAAGAAGAAAACCAACTCGTAATTTTGGTTTCAACTCGCACTTCTGAGTTTCCAATTCGAAACTTTCGTTCAACTTGCAATTCGCAAATTAAATGCAACTCGCATATTAAATGCAACTCACAACTCGTAACTAGCATAATAAGTGCAACTCGTAACTCGCATACTAAGTACAACTCGCAACTCGCACCGTACCATATAACAACTACGTGGAAGGCAGTGGGCTCTACAGCAATCTCAATTTCCGTCAGCCATTTTATGATATTGCTAGAAGTTTTGTTGTTGTTCGGGTTATTTTATCTATTGCTACCCCCAGCTAACAAAATTAAACGAGCATGAAACTGCCAGATAAGCAAAATTACCTTTCCTACAGATGGTTTGACATTTTCCTAGTAGTCTTGATGCTCACTCACACAGCAGTTATGTCATTACTTGGTCAGTTTGCACATGCAAGGATACAAAAAGGCACATTTAAGTTACCCTGGGTACAAGAGCCTGGTACGCAGTGTAACATGCAAGTATGCCACCATAAATAAACTAAGCCAGCAAGCCATTTATTGGGTACAGTAAGTCCTTTTGCTATGATAAAGTAAAGATCAGGAACAACGCAAAACGACAAAGAAACAGCGAATATGGTATCATTGATATAAAAATTTCCAACATTTCCTCCTACCATGCAGAACTTCTTCAGAGCTGTTCTTTTGCTATCATTCATTATTTTGCAAATAGCTAATAAGATAGTTTGAGTACGGAAGTGATCATAAATGTCCAAAAGAGATCAGAGAAGCAGACGGTATGCTCAGAATCAAACGAGTTTACTTTTTTTTTTTGCTTCAAATTTGAATCCAAGTATCCTTGGTTGGAAACTGGCAGCCTTCTAAACTGATAAACCTTTCATTCTTCATAATTCAGCTTCAATTTTCTCGAACCAAAGCAAAATAGCAATGGAATTAGTAAACCCTTGAATGATCCATTTTGCCTCAGCCTGACCTATATCAATCTACCATAGCCTACTTATTTCATTTACTTTTCATGGCGTATCTGTCTTTGCTCTTCACTGGTTCGAGAATAGTCTATTTCTTCTTTAGGTCCTTAGAAACACCCCCGTCTAAGTGCCCCGGTACATCCTATCCCGGTGATTTCCTCGGTGAAAAAATTGGAGCAAAATCGGTCCCTGGACAAGACGTTAATCTCCCCGGTACAAAATGCCTCCCAAGTGAACCTCGGCTGCAATTTGGCGAACGCCGGGGAGAATTTTGAGAAAATATTTCCTCGTAGAAACAGTTCCCCGCTAATAATTATGCCGCCCTCGTTACATAATTGGAACTCCCCGGTGGAAATTTTACCATATTGTTCGGTCATTAGGACCCCGGTGAATATCTGACCCATCGCCGGGGCACTCAGACAGGGGTGTTTAGAAAATTTTGAATTTCAAATTCAGCAAGTGGTCTAGATGGGAAGACCCCACAGTTCTCTTAAAATAACATGTGCTGCTCAATGGAAGGCAAGTTATCAGTTATTTTTTCAGCATCTATCACGTAGATGGTCATCCACCGTTACGACCACATAAAACATAGACCTCAGTGACGTTAATAAACCTTAGACAACAACTCGAATTATCCAGAGATGACTAAATTGCTTCTACACTTAACATGTTTCAATCAGAACGATGTCCGTTTCTTAGAACAGTTAATTGTTCAGATTTCTGTTTTGAAGGTCTTGAAGCCACATCATTGATGAAACAGTAGATAGAAGCTATAGTTAAAGAGCTAATTTCTAGAGCAGTATCGCCCATTATCGCCCCACCAAGATAAGCAAGATCTTATATCTTTGAAAAGCTGCACAGNGAAATTTTACCATATTGTTCGGTCATTAGGACCCCGGTGAACATCTGACCCATCGCCGGGGCACTCAGACAGGGGTGTTTAGAAAATTTTGAATTTCAAATTCAGCAAGTGGTCTAGATGGGAAGACCCCACAGTTCTCTTAAAATAACATGTGCTGCTCAATGGAAGGCAAGTTATCAGTTATTTTTTCAGCATCTATCACGTAGATGGTCATCCACCGTTACGACCACATAAAACATAGACCTCAGTGACGTTAATAAACCTTAGACAACAACTCGAATTATCCAGAGATGACTAAATTGCTTCTACATTTAACATGTTTCAATCAGAATGATGTCCGTTTCTTAGAACAGTTAATTGTTCAGATTTCTGTTTTGAAGCCACATCATTGATGAAACAGTAGATAGAAGCTATAATTAAAGAGCTAATTTCTAGAGCAGTATCGCCCATTATCGTCCCACCAAGATAAGCAAGATCTTATATCTTTGAAAAGCTGCACAGAGTTTTGTCAAATGCAAGCTCTCCTGTAAATTTCATCCCGGGAGGGTGATTTGCTTTTGTAGGTGGACTAGATCTGTCAAAGCCCTTGCTCATATGATGTCTAAAATTCAACCGTGTGTTTGTCTCGTGTGATCTTGTTCGTTAAAAAAGATCAACAAAGAAAATTCAAACTATATGAAGCGCAGCTGCTAAGCCCTAGCTTTAGGCCTATTTACTTGCGTGTAGCGTTGACACATATATTAATCAAGACGATATTCTGGTGTTTACTTGCATCAACATAGCATGTACGCTGAACAGAAGTTGTAAAGGTTTTGTCAAAATAGAATAATGATGATTAAACATTTCAAAATTGACAACTATTGCATCGTCAATGTATTCTTTTCTAAATTTTATGGTGCGCATACTTATACTCAGAATTTGACAGAACAATTTGCGGCAAAGGTAAATGGTAATGGTGCTGTTTAGGTACATTATCCTGCTAATATTTATGAGCTTTTGATCCTTTTTGGGCACAATGCATTTGATGTCAAAAATTGACCTGTGTTTTCACACATTTTTTGCAATTCTTTTCCTCACATAAAAGCAATAACTGACTTTGTGAATTGGTCTTGCATTTGAATATCTTTTTGCAACTGCTGAGACCCACTACTCCTCCATATTGCCACGCTTTTCCTTCCACCAATAGACCTTTCAGCTATTCTACAAAAGAACCTGAATCGAGCGTCATTTTTATGCATTTTTATACGTGAGGCTCCATATAGTCACGGTAGATCTTCTATCTCTATTGTGCACATTCGAAAATTCTTAGAAACGTAGCCAAAATATCGTTTGATTTTGATTCTTTTCAGAATAGCTAAACGGTCTATTGGAAAATTGGAGAAAATCTGAGACATTCACAACTCACATATACCATTGCGTTTTTTTCTGACATCCTGCCTTCATCAGATAAAAGAAATTTTTATCATTCTACGAAAGGAGATATTCCCTCTCCTTTTCCCATATCTCAAAATTTGCCTCCTATCCAGACAAGGCTATCTATCATAGTGTCCAAATCTCCCCCTGTTTTGTTACAGGAAGTGTTCTGTGTTTATGCTGCAAGAAATAGGAAAATAGCTGTGGAAAAAGCTTTGGCGCATATCTTCAGCCATTCCCAGCTGCAAGACAATGGAAATAATTTATGAGATCTGCATTGCTTTTTTCATAGCATCATATTGTATCTCGAAAATCGATTGATACACTTGTTGATAAATTTCACTTGGACGTTTTCATCACATCTCACACTCACTCACCTAACATCTTTTGCATGTTTGTTTATAGTCATTAGGCAAACACAATCAATACCAAAACTTCTGCATTTTCCATTCCATTTTGCTTCATGGTGCAGCTTAGCATTGAGGGACAATCTTAATAAAATCACAATTCCACTTTATCAGGTTCGTATTCTAAAAAGTGATCAAACTAAGAGATGCTACGGACCTGTCTATATGAGTCCATAAGGAATTGGGACTTTCTTTTGGCTGCAGCCTTGTTTAGCTTATACCTGGTCTGAATTAGTTTTCCAAGGTCTTCGTCAATCCAGGGGCAGCATTTCCCTCAGTCACGCTTTTCCGTCATTGTGGCAAGTTTCTCTATGCAGGCACGGATCCAGTGGGGGACAGGGGGGTCACCATGCCCCCCAAACTCTAAGATTTCGCTTAAAATCTATTGTCTTAGATAAAGAAACAAATAAGTTTCAAATCATTACTTCCTGAAATAACCATGATACAGCTACACGATAACTTAGCTAACTACTACAAGCCAGTCTAACAAACTCACAAACTAAAGAACGATTGATCAAACAATATGAAAAAAGATACGAATCCAAGCAACAATTTAATTGGATGGAAATCGAAATTGAAAATCATTTGTTTCATTCACTTTGTCAAATTATCGTTGTGAGTTAGGATCATCCAGTGAACTTAGCTGTTGACATTTATTTATGATACTAGATTTTGCTCTGTTAATGATGGCAAAGACTGGTATCTTCTATTGTGACAGTTATAAAGTCGGTATAAAGTATTAATCAAGTCATTTCAATCTCACTGAGAATTTTAGTAACTTACAAAGTGATTCCAGTTATGGAACATACCATTAGAAATTTCACAGTGAAATGCCTTTCATTTGTGAATTTGAGATATACCTCCTTTTTATGCCAACTTTTCATTTGTCCGTGGTGATGGAGGTTATTTCAGCGATAAACATTCTCAAATTGGTACTTATGATAAAAATTTCATGGTGCCTCATTTTCCAAATGATGGCTCGATAGCTTTTGAACAAAAATGCCAGTTTGTATTTAGTATTTAAGGAGAAGCATGTATTCAATGATGTGCTAAATGATCTAAGATGAAGCGAAAAGGGCATTTCCCACGCTTTCCGAGAGTGTGAACGGCGTGGTCACGAAAGATCTTCCTGGGGACATCGTCCTAAGACCCCTAATTTCCTTCGAAATGTCCCTCCCCAAAGTCCAATGTTGGATCCATCCCTGTCTCTACGATTGACCAATTGCTTACAAAAACATCTGTGTTATCTGTTTTTGTAAGCATTTGCTTCCAACACATGCCAGAAACATCAGCTAGGAATGCTTCTTCGTTAGAATTTTTCATATTCCGAGTTTGAATCATTTTATGGCTTTTTCCACTGCTCCATTAAATATTTGAAAGCAGTAGACAAAGCCTAAGTGGTTTCTACCACTCTGTCATCCATCATCATGGACCCTACAAATTTGTCAAATTTATTCAAATGCGTCAGAGCGCAAGTAACAAACTTTAAACATGAGAAAAACTGCGTTTCCAGTACTTTCTAAACAATGAATTCAAAGTGCAAACTACTGCCGTTGCTTGTCGCAGTTTGATGACAAAATATTTTTAGGCCTGGTGTATGCTTGACCTCCCATCATTCATCTAGTATGTTAGTAGTAATGGATCCCTCTAGCCATGGAAATTGAACTTAGCTTTCTCATATAAGTTATAAGTTCATTTTTCTATATGCAATATCAGTCAATAAATTTGAAAGCATGCCACTGAGAAACTGACTTAGTTGACTGCATCAACCCGCATAGGGTCGCTTATCTATTTCCAGGAACTCAGTTAGGCCTATGTGTGCCGCCGAACGAAGTGCACCCACTGTATGTAGCTCTGTGGCTCTTTTTCTCGTTGAGGAAAATGATGAATTGATCCATCCGGAGTATGTTGGCTGTTTCCACAGATCTCTCCGTTTGCTCCACCCGCGACACAGCGTTTCCCCCACCTGCGACACAGCGTTTCCCGCCGTCATGTTTCTTCGGCATGCCACTCATCATGTTGAATATTGAATGTTTACTGTGCCTGTGCATTTCGTGACTCGCGAAGACTGGTATGGTGTCTACTACTTATGATGTCAAAAGAGAAAAACTTATGTCGCACGCAAATGACTGAATGACGCAACTTTGAACGCTAATAAAAATAGTTTGGAGTAAGATATTTGAATTTGGTTTTTTGAATATTGATGTGGACGATATGGTCTTTAATTTTGACAACAAAGTAAAAAATCGATTATTTAGTTGCATAGACACTTTAAGCCTGGTTTTCACAAGAGTCATAAGGATCATAAGAATCATAAGAAACATAACTTTCAGATCTTATGACGCTTATGATCAAGTGAAAACACCAAGACTCTTATAGACCAGGCGGAGAATGGGGGTAGGGTCCCCCTCCGGGGAAGTAATTCAAATCAGGTGGTTTTGGGTAATTTTGGGGTGCTGATTACGAAAATCGATGTTATACGGGCAAATTCGGTGGCTTTCGGCCTCTGTCTCATGTCAGAGTCTCGTTCTCAGGTAAAATAGGCCAAATACCTTGCAGTGTCCATCCTCTGGGGAAGTAAGTCAAATTAAGTTGTTATGGTTAATTTTGGGGTGCTGATTACGAAAATCGATGTTATACGGGCAAATTCGGTGGATTTCGGCCTCTATCTCATGTCAAAGTCTCGTTTTCAGGTAAAATAGACGCAAATGCCTTGCAGGGTCCATCCTCCGGGGAAGTAAGTCAAAGTAAGTAGTTTTGGGTAATTTTGGGGTACTGATTCCAAAAATCAAGGTCCTAAGGGCGTATCAGGGAATGTTTGGTCTCTATTCCATGTCAAAATCTCGTTTTCAAGCTGAAACGACAAAAAATGCCTTAATAAAACTCCTCCCCATAAGGGAAATTTGTCAAATTTGGTAGACTTGGGTAATTCTGGTGTGCTGATTCCAAAAATCTATATCATACAGGCATATTAGGCGTCGTTTCTCATTTGACTTTACTTCATATCAAAGTCTCGTTTTCAAGCAAATGATACTTGTCCATTTGCCTCTATGAAACTCAATATAATCTATGTACAGAAAATATTCTCCCCTTTGAATATGTAAACGATCAAACATCGTAAAGATCTATTAACTCTTCATCAAAGTCGTTGTCACTGTAATCGCCTTCCATTGGATCGGCCCCGTCATCCTCATTCAGTGGTCAATAGCAGTTCTGCGATATCATCCAGGTAGCAAACATCACTCCAAACAACTGATCCTCTTTCATCTCATCGATATGATTTGCTGGATCGTCCAGATCCATCATTAAGC
This sequence comes from Aurelia aurita complex sp. Pacific, assembly GCA_004194395.1. Lineage (NCBI taxonomy): Eukaryota > Metazoa > Cnidaria > Scyphozoa > Semaeostomeae > Ulmaridae > Aurelia > Aurelia aurita complex sp. Pacific. The sequence continues at coordinate 110,816 of REGL01000488.1, read as the reverse complement.
AGCCAGCTTGCCTAAAAATAGATGCCACATAATTTGATCGCTGGATGTGAAGCCTCAAATTTGACTCGCAGCAAGCTTAAATCGGTTATTCTCTTTTCATTTTCGAACTTCTGCAAGAGCATTTTCTTCCTCACTTCGTCACGCAATTGAATCCTTTCGTTTCCATATATGGTGCATACGAACTTTCCAAGCCTGTCTCGACTTCTTCAGGTACATGAAGACTGGTCCCCAAATCTGCAAATAGATTTACATATTCTGTCTTTTTAACCATTCAAGCTACTTTCCCCTTTGTAAAGAAGCTAGAAACATAACCATTTTCAGAAAAAGCAGGACGACCAACGAGCGCTTTTCGATCTCCATGTTTGAAGATCTTGCATCTATTATTTTACTATTGAGACCTGTTCCGTTGTCAATCAATATTTGAACTCCTGGAAAATGATGGGCAACGAAGAGGGCTACGATATCGATGTCCCCAGAAGGTGCTCTGACCATCACGGAATCCCCAGTTGCTACGTTTGCTGCCTGAACTAGAGCGATCAGCTTTGTATCAGCTTCTTCGTGGTTGCTTTCTGATCTTTCATCGACGACAACTTCGTCTTCCAACACTTTAGTGCAGTGGTATTCGTCAGAGAAGAAGCTGGTCTTTCCTCGTAGTTTGCTTTTATCTTCTTCTATCGCTCTTTGGATTAAATTGAATAACATTGCCTTATTGTCTCCATTCTGAAGGAAACTTGTGAAATGGTAAGGAATCTTCATATCGTATCTGATGGCTTTAGTTCAGGCAGCAAATGTAGCAACTTGGGATTCCATGATGGTCAGAGCACCTTCTGGGGACATCGATATCGTAGCCCTCTTCGTTGCCCATCATTTGCCAGGAGCCCAAGTATTGATTGACAACGGAACAGGTCTCAATAGTAAAATAATAGATGCAACATCTTCAAGCATGGAGATCGAAAAGCGCTCGTTGGTCGTCCTGCTTTTTCTGAAAATGGTTATGTTTCTAGCTTCTTTACAAAGGGGAAAGTAGCTTGAATGGTTAAAAAGACAGAATATGTAAATCTATTTGCAGATTTGGGGACCAGTCTTCATGTACCTGAAGAAGTCGAGACAGGCTTGGAAATTTCGTATGCACCATATATGGAAACGAAAGGATTCAATTGCGTGACGAAGTGAGGAAGAAAATGCTCTTGCAGAAGTTCGAAAATGAAAAGAGAATAACCGATTTAAGCTTGCTGCGAGTCAAATTTGAGGCTTCACATCCAGCGATCAAATTATGTGGCATCTATTTTTAGGCAAGCTGGCTGCTTAATGATGGATCTGGACGATCCAGCAAATCATATCGATGAGATGAAAGAGGATCAGTTGTTTGGAGTGATGTTTGCTACCTGGATGATATCGCAGAACTGCTATTGACCACTGAATGAGGATGACGGGGCCGATCCAATGGAAGGCGATTACAGTGACAACGACTTTGATGAAGAGTTAATAGATCTTTACGATGTTTGATCGTTTACATATTCAAAGGGGAGAATATTTTCTGTACATAGATTATATTGAGTTTCATAGAGGCAAATGGACAAGTATCATTTGCTTGAAAACGAGACTTTGATATGAAGTAAAGTCAAATGAGAAACGACGCCTAATATGCCTGTATGATATAGATTTTTGGAATCAGCACACCAGAATTACCCAAGTCTACCAAATTTGACAAATTTCCCTTATGGGGAGGAGTTTTATTAAGACATTTTTTTGTCGTTTCAGCTTGAAAACGAGATTTTGACATGGAATAGAGACCAAACATTCCCTGATACGCCCTTAGGACCTTGATTTTTGGAATCAGTACCCCAAAATTACCCAAAACTACTTACTTTGACTTACTTCCCCGGAGGATGGACCCTGCAAGGCATTTGCGTCTATTTTACCTGAAAACGAGACTTTGACATGAGATAGAGGCCGAAATCCACCGAATTTGCCCGTATAACATCGATTTTCGTAATCAGCACCCCAAAATTACCCATAACTACTTAATTTGACTTACTTCTCCAGAGGATGGACACTGCAAGGTATTTGGGCCTATTTTACCTGAGAACGAGACTCTGACATGAGACAGAGGCTGAAAGCCACCGAATTTGCCCGTATAACATCGATTTTCGTAATCAGCACCCCAAAATTACCCAAAGCCACCTGATCTGAATTATTTCCCCGGAGGGGGACCCTACCCCCATTTTCCGCCTGGTCTACTAATCGTAAAATGATTATCACTTGAGTTTATCTCTTAAGACGCGCGACATTAAGATCGTAAAGATCAAAAACGTTTTCATATTTACGATCCTTACGACCGAATGTGCCGCATTAAGCCTTTGTGTCTTCAATTAGATGACGTAACTTCAGCAAATTCCACTCAAAAGTAGGCCTTCCTATTCCTTAGCAGAGAACTGTAATTATTTGTATAAAATGGAAGTATTTTGGGTGGAGAAACCATGGGAGCAACTAACAGATGCCCAAAATCTAAAATAGCTTCAGGAAAAGTCTCATGAAGATTTTGAGTGAAAATTTGTGGAACAAAGTGTGTCTCGTTTCCATTTCAGTGAGACCTGTGCCTTCTTATCAGAATCTACATAGTCTGGAAACAAAAAAGAGAGAGCGATAGAGCAGTGGCCCCACTGTCTTTTCAAAGGAATTTCTTGCCAAGCTTGCACTACTATAGCAGGATTTTAAGGAAAATTATGTTTCTTACAATCGTTATGATGCAGTGAAAAAACAAAGTCATAAGGATAGTAAGCATCATAAGATTTCAAAATTATGTTTCCTATGACTCTAATGATTCTTGTGACTCTAGTGAAAACCAGGCTTTACTTGCCATCAAAATCTATCGCTGCTTCCTTCAAATTTGAAAATTCAAGGATACAAGTATTTCTTTTATGGTATTAGACAACAATTTTATCCCATTTCGAAAATTTATCAAAAAATCTCCTTAATAGAGTGCTCAGTGTTTCTTTCTTAACCCTATCCAGACTAGGCTTTTTGAAACTCTGGGGAGACTAGGGGGGCACAAAGTGCCCCCCTGGTTTTTCTCAGAATCATAAGTGCTAGAGATTTGCAACTTGGCACAAGTAACAAACATGATAAGGCAAACAGGATGATGTGATTTTTTGTTTATGTCACGTGATTAAGTGCTGACGTCAGTAAATGATGCTAATTTGGGTGTAAAACCACATTTACTTTGTCGCGTTGTATCTCCAAATTGAAAAAATATATCGATATGATATTTGAAACATAGAATGATTGTATCCTTTTTAATTCTTATTTTAAAATTTTTGTTTTGTAACACTAATATTTTTGCTGATGTCAGCATTTATTTATTTTGTACGAAAAAAAGAGCGATTTTTGTCTAAAATTGATTATAAATTACTTTTAAAAATAGCACAAAATGCTAAATAAACATAAAAAGACCTGCTGCATCATATAATGTCACTCATTTTTCTAAACATAAGATCCTTTTGGATGATTACAAAGTCCGTCCTGAGTTAAGCAAGCATGAGAATATCTGAATATCGATTTCTTCATAACCCTAAATGATCGTTGATAATTTCTTTAGCTACAGTCAGAGAGATGATTGATGCTACAGTCACCTTCAATAGAAGATAGCAATCATATGCATGACGATGTTTTGGTTCAGTGTGATCACGTGCCTTCCCCCAGTCAATGGCGCTATTGTTTGCTGGGATTCTTCACATTTCTATAGCTGTGTAGGAAGGGGGTCCTTCTACCTTCGATGATGCTGTAAATGCTAACCTCTGTGCAGGCCCGTTACATCATGCCCTAAAGTTAACTTATTTGCATTATGAGTCCTATCAATACGTGGCTAATGATATGATCGTTCTAGAAAACGATTGTTTTAACATAATTAAACTGCTAATGAAGTCAAGAACGTGCCAATTCTGGTTAAATTTGTTGTTGCGTCAGGGTAAACATTTTGGTGATTTATCCATCTTATGCTGTCAAATCTGTGTAACATGAAATAAGCCGACGTCAAATGTTGCTATAGGATCGCGGGAAACTTCTGTCTTGTGTGCGCTTTCTGTGCGCTTTCTTTATTTCAGTGCCAATTAGTAGAGGTAAAACGTTAATCACTCGCTTTAACGAGCGTGACGGACTTACTTTCTTTCTGACTTTCTTTCTTTCTTTCTTTCTTTCTTACTTACTGACCTGGAGCCCCGTCTTAGATTACAAAGTTGAACTTTGTAATCAAAAATGAAGTATAACATGGTTTTCGTCAGTACGCATGCGCAACAACCAATTGTTAATGACGTCATCAAAAATCAATAAACTATATATCAAATGAAAGCTTGTTTTAAGACGAGTTCAACAATGTTTGTTTCATTGTCATAGAGCCAGTGGTTCCAAAGCTATGACTTAAAAGGTATTTATTTTGCGGAGCACTCAATTCAAAAGCATGTGTTGACCCCCGGAATCAGTGTCAAAATTTTTGAAATTGACATGAAAAGATGTCTCATAGATAGAAACTAAAAGTCACAAGAAAGCTAGACTATTCTAGAGATACTCGACGAGCTGTGCGGAAAAGTTTACTAAGGGGGGCATTTTGTGCCCCCCCCTCCATTGTCTGGATAGGGTTAAGGATTTCTTTTATGTTTTATGTTGTTCTTGATGCTTCTCATGTACACTTGTGGAGATTTCATAACATACGTTTATATATCCATGCCATTACCTAAAAATTACTCATGTACCTTCCAAATCTTGGCTATTATCTTACTCTAGCAATCTATGTGGTCTTGTTTTAAAACTGTTGGCATTGTAAACAATGAAATCCTTTTTTCACACAGAATATGTGTTTAGTGTAGTGAAATGCTGTACTTTTTTCATTATGATGATTTCATAAACAGCATGGCAAATCAATACGATTCACTTATTTTTTGAAAAGAATGAGCAACCAGCTAACTGTAACTCTGTTTCCGGCGTGTTAGAACAATTGAATCAAGGAGTTTAGCAACCGTCAAATTACATTAACAAGATTAAATTTCAAATAGGAGAATTAGCTTCATTTTTCATAATTTTTCGAAAACAAAGCCAAATTCTTTGAAATGTTTTTATAACGCTGTTGATTAACAGCAGTAAGCTACATTGTGCTCTTGCCAAATTTCTCTGAGGGAAATCTTTTTTGGAATAGTTATCTTTAACTGCATAAAAGACTTCCTAACTGACACCGAAAATAAATTCTAGTAACATCTGAAACGATCAATATAAAGTATGGAAATCAACTGTTCGTTGAAAATATAGTGAAATATAAAAATATAAATATAATACAAATATATATGAGTATATATTCAATGAATGAATTTAAAAAGTTGGTTGTTTTTCGCCATAGCTGTTCTAAAACTAACAGGTGTCAAAAAAGTAAACAGATCTGGGTGGGCCTATCAATGGCAAATTAACTTTTATGAAGGACTAAGACAGTTCAAAGAAATCCACCATGGATAGTTGATCTGAACCTAGACACCTTTTTTGTTGATAATGATGCACTAGGTGCTGAAATATTTATTTGGAAGTTCACATTATTGCTGTCTAACTTCCCAGACAGTTCAAATTTTCTAAATTTAGCCGCAAGCGCACCCTTGAAGTATAGAGAAGAAATCAACATACTTTATAAAATTTGGACAAAAATTAGATCATATTATGTCATATTTGCTAGAACTCGTATGTGTGCACTTCTTTGCTCTTTCTTCTACAGGTATTTCAATTTTTCAATGTCGATGTGTTTCAGGAATTTGCGTTGGCTGAATGGTCACCCCTCTGGCTTGAATGTTGGGAAGATTTGATTTTTTAAGATTAAAGGGAATCTAAGCATATATCAGCCTTTGATAAAAATAGGTGTGCAAAGATAATAGGCCGTGTCACGTGCCGCACCATATTGGGGTAGCTTACCAAAGACAACAGAAAAAGACAAGAGTTGCATGTGCAGGTCTAAATTACCGTATTATAATTTTGCGTTGTCACCATGTACGTGCATATGTTTTCACTAGGGGAGCAAGTACTTACAAAAGCATTTATTTGTCCTATTTATATATTGCCTTTACTTAGCTTCGTCAACTAACTTTTAATTCACCTAGTTTGGAACAAGGTACGAGACAGAAAATGACCGCGGAACAGGGTAATTTAATGGAAACTTAGGAGCATTAGCTAATTCAGAATAATAAATGTACAACATGTTCTCTATTGAGAAAATTTTGTTTACAACCAACGTAAAATTTGTTTGTGACAATTGCCAGCATCTATCAAGTATTGAGCATATTGGTTTTTCATTTTAAGCCACTTATGATTCTTATCTTGCTGCTCAAAGCCATTCTTGATCATGACCCAGACTTGATATTCAAGAGATCTGATCTTACTTTTGAAAACTACTTGCTTTGTGTAAGACAACAAAATATTTCTGGAGATCTTTCAAGATTCAAAATACCAACAAAGAATATTGCTGTATAGACTTACTACGTGAGTTCTTTTTTTTCATAATGCAGCTGCAACCACGTTATATTACTTCTGATCAGTTCAGTTTAATAACGTGGCCGGTCTTCCAAGTTTTCCATAAGATGACCCCTGATGAATAGCACATGGTCA
>REGL01000488.1:53776-66700 GCA_004194395.1 Aurelia aurita complex sp. Pacific | reverse complement strand
TTTTTTTTTTTTTTTTTTTAAGTAAGGCTAACCGCTTTGCTCTTTTCAAAAATAGGCCCATTTTGAAAATACCGATTTTTTGCCAAAAAGTAAGGCTAAGCCCTTTGCTTTTTTGAAAAAATAGGCCCATTTTGAAGATACCCATTTTTTGCCAAAAAGTAAGGCTAACCCCTTTGCTTTTTTGAAAAAATAGGCCCATTTTGAAAATACCGATTTTTTGCCAAAAAGTAAGGCTGACCCTTTTGCTCTTCTGCAAAAATAGGCTCATTTTGCAAATACCGATTTTTTGCCAAAAAGTAAGGCTAGCCCCTTTGCTCTTTTGCAAAAAATGGACCCTTTTGCTTTTTTGCCAAAAAGTAAGGCTAACCGCTTTGCTCTTTGCAAAAATAGGCCCATTTTGAAAATACCGATTTTTTGCCAAAAAGTAAGGCTAACCCCTTTGCTTTTTTGAAAAAATAGGCCCATTTTGAAGATACCCATTTTTTGCCAAAAAGTAAGGCTAACCCCTTTGCTTTTTTGAAAAAATAGGCCCATTTTGAAAATACCGATTTTTTGCCAAAAAGTAAGGCTGACCCCTTTGCTTTTTGGCAAAAATAGGCCAATTTTTAAAAATGTCAATTTTTTGCCAAAAAGTAAGGCTAACCGCTTTGCTCTTTGCAAAAATAGGCCCATTTTGAAAATACCGATTTTTTGCCAAAAAGTAAGGCTAACCCCTTTGCTTTTTTGAAAAAATAGGCCCATTTTGAAGATACCCATTTTTTGCCAAAAAGTAAGGCTAACCCCTTTGCTTTTTTGAAAAAATAGGCCCATTTTGAAAATACCGATTTTTTGCCAAAAAGTAAGGCTGACCCCTTGGTTTTTTGCAAAAAATAGGCCCATTTTCAAAATACCAATTTTTTGTCAAAAAGTAAGGCTAACCCCTTTGATTAATAGGCTCATTTTGCAAATACCGATTTTTTTGCCAAAAAGTAAGGCTAACCCCTTTGTCTTTTTGCAAAAATAGGCCCATTTTCAAAATACCGATTTTTTGCCAAAAAGTAAGGCTAACCCCTTTGCTTCTTTTGCAAAAATAGGCCCATTTTGAAAATATAGATTTGTTGCCAAAAAGTAAGGCTAGCCCCTTTGCTCTTTTGCAAAAAATGGACCCTTTTGCTTTTTTGCCAAAAAGTAAGGCTAACCCCTTTGCTTTTCGACAAAATTAGGGCCATTTGGAAAAGACCGATATTTGCCAACATCTAAGGCTTTTGACTGAAAAGGAATGCTATAGACTCTGCTTTTTAGTGAAAATGAGCTGATTTTCAAAATCGTTGCTACAGATTTAACGTACCTCATTGGTGAAATTGAAGATCCGAAAAGAAGGCAATTTTTAGCAAAATTGGAAGAAGCCTATATCCTTTCCTCCTGGTTGAAAAGTGAATATCTGAAAATGAGACTTTTTTGGTTAAATGAGAAGGCTTTCGTATGTGTTTTGTGATCCTCAAGTGTCCAAAGGGTGGCTATTTAGGGCAAAAATTTAGGGTCATAAACCCTTGCTTTTGGTGGGAAAACGAGGCTGAAAAATGAGGCAATATTTGGGCCATACCGCAACGGAATAAGATTTTAAGATGAAAAAGAAAGAATCAACATTCATTGCTTCAAAATTCCTCGAGAAGCATCTTATACAAGTTACGATAGAAAAGGCTATCAAAACGTTACTACATCATCTAATCAAATATGGACGGTAAAGCCAGTCAAAAGAGTTAACAAGGACAGTGATTCGCCAAAAAGTTAAAGACAAAATAGAACTGTTTTACTGTGGTTTAACTTATCAGTTCAACTACAGTAAAACCCGCACATAAGAACCTTCATATATCAAGAACCTACAGCCTGAAATCATATATTTTGTACCCAATGGATAAGAACTATTTTAGCTTGATATCATAACTAGGTTCTTAATAAAGGGCTTCATTCATTCATTGGGAAATAAATGCAATCTGTTTGCCAATCAACCTCCTTCGTGAACTCCAAAACATTACTTACAGAACTGTAATAGGCAGGGCCTGCAGGGGTAAACTGGGTAAGGGACAGGGCAAAATTTATTATATTACATGGCCGGTGGAGAACAAAAATTCTTGCAAAAAAATCTGCTTGCCCTGTATGAAATTATTGCCAAAAAACCAACTGCCCCGTCACCCTTTCCTTAAAAAAATGTATCTGCCCCGTGTTCATGAACAACAAATGTTGTATCGTACCACCGACGAATTAGCCAAAGACCATAACATAATCAATTCTTGCCTTTACGAGACTTTGTAAACGAAGAAATCGACTTTGAAGATGAAGGGAAATGACTGATGAATCATTCTTGCAAATAACTGACAAGGACATTTTGCGTCATGTTCATACACATCCTTCCAAGCATTTCTCAACTTGCATGATCCACAATTTTTGGCCTCAAAATTAGCCATTTCATATTTCAAACTTCATCTTGAGCTTATAAAAAGGTACTGCCCCGTTCATATTTGTTTTGTAAAAAGTGTTGACCCAGTTCTGTACAAGCTAAAAAAAAGTAGTTGCCCCGTTACGTTTTGCACCGGCCATGTTATNAACTAACAATATACAACTAATTGGTTTGACCCTTCATTAGGCCTAAAATGTAACGTAAAATGCCACCTTATAACATCATTCCACGTCAGCTACCTTCTTCGCGATAAAGAGAATAACCAAGGCCTAGTTGCCCTAGACTTGTGACGATGAGTCGATGAGTCCCTTGTATCCCTGCGGTACCTTGCTCAACAGGTTTGTTGACTGAAGCGCCATCTTGAAGTAAAAGAGCACAGGGAAACAAGAGACTCATCGTCATAAGTCTATAGTTGCCCAATAAGATCATGCCAAGGAGCAATAAGGTAGACAGTTTATGACGGCTGGGGGGGGGGGCGGGGCTGAATTGTAAGTATATTTAGATCAAGGATCTTCGGCCTGTTTTCAAGGCCAGGAAATTAACATTTTCATGAAATCTATTGCGATTTGAGAGCTCTGTGACCGATTTTGTCAGTTGACATTGTAGCTACCGAAATAATATCAATTTAAAGGAATTTGATAAATGGTTTGAAAACTACTGCATAAGCTTTCAAACGTCTTGAGCTATATTGATTACACGTTCATAGTTATTGCTTTTGATAGACTGATGGATGCCATAACTACGACTCATATGTCCATAGACTTCTCAGTGGAGCAACAACAACAATTCAACTCAATGAGAAGAGCGTAACTCGAGGGTCCTTATGAAGGGTGGCTAGTCTTGAACGCGCCTTCACAAAGTTCTGCTAATTTTGCTTCGGCAGCTATTATCTGATGATAAGTTGTTCACTTTACTCCCTGCTTATCTTGTGATATAGCCAAAAACTCGCACTTTGAGTTTGTGTTATCATTCTGCTGAAGCTTATCACAGAGGGGCGTGGATAGAATGTAAGTGTAATGTAAATGGGTTAGAATGTAATTCCTAAATGTTACAACCTATAAAACTAGAAGAAGCAAAACTTTTGATTGGACACCAAAAATTGTCGTCGCCCAAGAAAGAATATGAATATAAACAGTTTAGTCATTTGAAATTTGCCTATCAGAGAAGTCGATAAATTGTGCACGTCAATGTTTTCTGTCTCTTCTTTTTTCAATCAAAATGCGAATGGCTCTCTGATTGCTCTTTTGCTTAAAATTCAAACAAAGCTACAAAATTGCCTACTAAATTGGTCCAAGTCTTAAATAACATTCTGAATAAAATACAATTTCTAAATAAAATTAACAATAACATTTGTGGATGCACACAAGCTGAAAATATTTATGTAGTAAACAGAATTATCGATATACGTGGTCTGCAAGATGTGCAGTTCATTCCACACAACCTATTGACAAAGGGTTGCTTTGATTGCTACCGATTTTGAACTCCAAAATTCTCAAAACGGTAAGCTTGGTAGGTTTGGTATGCCTTCTTGAACCTTTTGCTTGAAAATGCAGAAGGTTTGGCTGACTTCAGAGAGACGCTCATTTTCATTCATGAATTTTGATTTTCGCATGAATGATTGGGAAATATGTTTCCGTGCTCAAGTCTATTTCTTTTCTTCGTCAGGGATTCTTCGTTAGTAATTTAAAATTTATAGAGGAAATGCGCCGCCTCGTTTTCAATTTTCCCTCCTTCGCATTTCCTCCATAAATTACTAACCAAAAATCACTGACGAAGAAAAGAAACGGACTTGGAGCAAGTCTATGAGCTCGGTGAATGAACAACTTATGAAGATTGTCTAAGAAATTGAATACGTATTAAATAATATTCTGAATAGTGTGAAAGTGCTGAGGCTAAAATTACCCACTACATAGTTCGCTCTATCAAAATGAGAAAGAAAAAAGTCTGTCTTTTCCCTTCCTCAATGAACTGCCACTAAATCGACCTCTTGATGATGTCGAGGCTGACAACCACCCCCGGGTTAATTGATCGTTGATGTAATTATGATTTACCGGGTGATTCAAAACGGTTGCAACGTTTGAAAAAGAAGCAAAATCTTGTTTTTCTATTGGTCTTTAAAACTTCTATGAAAAATGAGCCAAATCTACGTTTTTTACCTGTCTTCAAACTTTCTTCTCCTCAGCTGTTCAAAGCTTTATCCCTTTTCAGTCTGACGGGACNATGAACAACTTATGAAGATTGTCTAAGAAATTGAATACGTATTAAATAATATTCTGAATAGTGTGAAAGTGCTGAGGCTAAAATTACCCACTACATAGTTCGCTCTATCAAAATGAGAAAGAAAAAAGTCTGTCTTTTCCCTTCCTCAATGAACTGCCACTAAATCGACCTCTTGATGATGTCGAGGCTGACAACCACCCCCGGGTTAATTGATCGTTGATGTAATTATGATTTACCGGGTGATTCAAAACGGTTGCAACGTTTGAAAAAGAAGCAAAATCTTGTTTTTCTATTGGTCTTTAAAACTTCTATGAAAAATGAGCCAAATCTACGTTTTTTACCTGTCTTCAAACTTTCTTCTCCTCAGCTGTTCAAAGCTTTATCCCTTTTCAGTCTGACGGGACTTTTGCGTCCGTCAGGTTCAATTTTGTCCAGAAGGTTTAGTTTACACGAAGGACCTATGATTTGTGTGATTTTACACAGAGTACTGCCTACCGTTGTACCAGAAACGTTCATTTTGGCTTTCTGTTCGTAACATGGCGAAGGATTTCGAGATTTTCAAAGATGCAATTGGCCATTTTTGATTGGGACAAACATTTTAGGGTAGGTGGAAAGTTTAACAATCCAATTTCTTCACAAGTAGATATTTTAGAAAGGGAAAGTAAGTGACTTTCTTCCGGTTTTTTCCCTGTACTTTGGTTAGGCCACAATAACAAATGAATTCAGAATACGTAGAGCTGACCAGGAGGCATTCCCTGTTTCGGGAAATCAGGTCAATAAAAATCGCCCGGCCACCCAGATAATTTGTTTCACTTGTTTATCCTATTTATGCCCATGGGTGGGCATCTAATTTCAGAATATGAGTAACCTCTTTTTGATTAGAATTTGTTATGCTCGTCGTGAAAGGGTTAAAGACCAAATCATTTTTGAAATAAGAGCAATTAGCAATATCTTCGACTCACCCGGTATTAAGACCACTGTTCAATTCTCAATACCTCAAAGGGTGGTGGTGATGTAATTATTCAAAATTTGAATAATGATCGAAAGAATCAAGGTACTCTTGCAACGCACGATAGCAGAATTCGTATTGATCCTGAAAGAAAAGAAAATTAATTGGTGAACATTCAATAACCCAGTAAAGTTTGATTCTTGTTGGGGGATATTGCTGTTATTGTTTGATTCTTGTTGGGGGGATACATGGAGATAACAATATAGAGATAACAAACATAACATAAGACATAGCGCTGCATTCTTCGCAGTTCAAAAGTTGGTCTGTTCTTGGAACAAACTTCTAATTCACTATCGGAAAGTATAGCTGGGAGTCTGAACATGTCTGGCGTATAGAGACCTAAAACAAATTATGTAGCTCACAAATTCAGTGAAATATAATATTCGAAAGTTTTTGCTGGGTCGATCATGCCAATAAGCGATCATGTCTGTCTCAAATAAGATGTCACCTGCAAATGCCCGTGAATAATAACAATAGAGGTGTTTTGCAAGGAATTTTTTGTTATCGCAGGTGACAGCAAATTTCAGACAGACTTTAATTGATTTCAGACAGCTGAGGGCAAAAAATTGTCTAAAATTTATTGTAAAATTGATTTCAGCTGAACTTTCTTTTTGGCTTCCAGTTCAAGTAACTCATGTTACACTTTCTATGAATTCATAAATTGTTTTATTTATTGCGTATTCTTTCAATAGCTCTAAGATTCTTAAGCATCAGAACCTCTTCAGGCATTCCATTTTGACGCCCGCCAAGATATAAAGGTCTAAATAGCCTTCTTTGCGACAACACGAAAATAGCTCAAACAAAAGAATTAATAATCCTTCATTCGACATTTATGAGCAGGATTTTTGCATGGTGAAATCTGATGAAAAATTTGGTCATTTGGCCGTAGCTTAAAAATATACAGGGTGTGCCAATACCCAAATGCTCTTGTTTGAAAAATCATCAAAATTTGATTACACAGAAGCTTTCTTTGGTAAGCAGCTCAAAGATCAAATCATTTTCCCAGGTATCTTGTGATTGGCTTTGAAATTAGCAAATCTATCTCATTCTAGAGATTTTAGAGAGTTTTTGAAACATATTGCAAAAAGCACTAATAATTACGAATTCTAATGTTCTAGTTTGATCATACATGTCAGAAAGAAACACAAACCATCATTGTAGGATTAAAGGATAAAGAAAACAAATCATAATGGCTCTAAGGCAAGATTTACGATGTAGCTTAAAAAGTATAGCTCCGAATGAGATTTTTTTAATCCGTCATTTTATTTCATGTTACGTAACGAAAACAAAAACTTTTTCCTCTTTAAATATATTATATCTTAAATATATTATATATTTGGATGACTGACAAAAGATATCAAACAGAACATTCCATAATAGGTTTGTTAATAAAGTTTTGATGATATTTTAAAGGGGAGTAATTTAATGGGAGACCTGTTACATAAAAATCAATCTAGACTGATTACAAGCTCGTTGTTATCGCTATTGATAGACTGATGGATGCTCAAACTACGACTCGTCGACTTTCACATTGAAAATTGGGACGAAATTGATTCCCACGATTTCATGTTCTGATATGGAAACCATAGCAACACTGTACGAAAAACTGAGTACTCCAGGCAATGGCGGATGGGCTGACGGGCCTAATCTGTCGGTTCAGTTTTTATGTAAGAGTACTTAAGTCCAGGTTTGAGTAAAGAATGTTGCTGTTGTCGCTGTCGTTGTTGTTATGGCGATACCTGGGACTATCTTGTGAGTTTAAAATAAATTCACATTCACGGATAGAATGTTTTCCGTCCACACTGATCCAATGATCGTTTATAGAGCGTTTTAACCTGTCCACACGTAAACGCCAAAACAGTTGACAATGATATGGTGGATGTGACGTCACCGTTTACAAAAGTGTGCGTTTACGACCGTTCACATGTAAACGCAAAAACAGCGTTTTCAAAAAAGTATACACTTTGGAAAGCGTTTTCGATGTATGCGTTCAGGGTAACAACGCCGTTTACGTGTGGACGCAAGGTGTAAACGTATACCAATGTATGCGTTTACAAACGTAAACCTATACGTGTGGACAGGGCCTCACAATTGGCGGCCTCACAACCAAAGAGCTTTGCTTTGACAAATCTGAGTGTGGTGCTTACCCTTGTCTGAACCATAGCCGTTCTTTGCTGGCGAAGCTTTTTAACAGTTTGATAAACATCAACAACAGCTTCTGTTTTTAGTCGCTCAATCAAATTCGTTAATGCGATGAAAACACCAGTTCTGCCAACTCCAGCACTGCATAGAAGAGAGTTATTCAAAATTTTCGAGCAGAGGTGAAATCTGCAATAAATGTCTTGAATTTCGGCAATGAAGAATTAAATACACGATTACGCTAGAGATGGCACTGAGCAAATGTTTACAAAGATGCATTCCCGGGGAGAGGGGGATACTTGACTTAAATTTGTACGGGGGTGTGCCCATGAAAATTTTCTTTAACCTGCTCCAGAATTTTTTGCTCCAACTGATAACCGATTCTAGAAAAACTTGGTGAAAAACATACTCCAAAATATGAAAATTTGACCGAAAAACGACCCGATCGAACAATACATCCCCTTTGAGAATGTTTTGACAACCTGCTCTAAAATAATTGCCTCATTTTGATACCCCTGTGCTAGAAAAGTTGGCGAAAACGACACCCTGAAAAACGGCACATTCCCGTCGGACAAATATACTAAGTACCCCCTCCCCGGGATGCATTGCGTTTTTTAACCGAATTTCTATGAAATCATTAAAGATTCGTAATTTGAACACAATGTATCTTAGTAAAAAATTCATTGCCGTCATCTTTAGCGTAATCGTTGACTGGCAACAATAGTATTCAATGACGGAGAAAATCGTGTAGATGTAGTTTTACGGGGATGAATGTTTATCTATGAGCAAAAAACATAAAACTATCATTAACGAAGAATCCAACAGAGTTTCTGATCGCTGATAGAAATCTTGAGTCTCTTAGAATAAAGTCTATGAATTCTAAAAAGTCGTGCTAAATATTTCCACCTTTGATGGACCAATTCAGTGGGTGGTCAGTTGCTTAAAGACAAAAGGCCGTTGGCGGTAGACACCTTCCATAATTATAGACCTTTTAGCTATTCTGAAAAAAATCAGGATCGAAAGATATTTTGCTACATTCTGTAGAATTTTCGAATGTGCACAATAGTACTAGAAGCTCTAACGCCACTCGATCGAACCTCGTGTATAAAAATGTACACTCTTTTATCTTTATAAGAATAATGCTTACAAGAATATTCAGGCTCAGAATCATCCAATTTTTAAGAATATTATAAGAATATCGCTCAACCTCAGTTCGCATATTTGTGTCTCATTTTTCAGTACTTGCCTGTTTTGCGATGTTCATAGCATGAAACCATATCAGATTTAACAAAAAATAAGGAGACGTTTAAGAATATATTCAGGCTTAAAAAAAAATTTCTTAAGAATATCGAAGCTGGACAAAATTCATAGTATTCGAATAGCTAGTAAAAGGTCTATTGTGAAAATTAAAAGCTGGCTGTGCGTTAAAAGTTCGTGAGATTGAGTTGAGTCCATAACATCGCAAATGTTGTTCCTTATTAAACCATCAATGGTAGTGGGGTATAAAGAGACTACCCTAGTTTTCAAGGCTACCCATGTTTGTCATTTTTAGGTAGACTTTTTCGATTCTCCCAACCATGCAAATATAGAAAAGTAGTTTCTTACCTGCAATGAACAGTTATTGTCTTATTTCCGACAGTAGTATTCCATTTTGAAACCTGACCAATGAGATCAATGATGCCAAAAGCAGACTCAGGAGGAGCATTTTCTGGCCACGCAGTATATTGATAATGACGAATAACATGTGATTGGCCTTCCTGTTGGCAAAAAATATTGTGGGATTATGGATGGCTCCAGAAAAAGATAAAAGCAAGCCTTGAGACTAAGTAAGAGTTTTCTTGGCAATGATTTAGCAAGAGAATGTATGGCAAACTCAATACTGGGTGGGCTTGTCAGCTTTTTACAGGCCACGAACAAATAATCAATTTCTAAATCTCCAAATCACAACGAAAAAGTTTTCTTTTTGTTTATTCATGTCGAGTCGTCAGAATATGTGATCGACGTTGTTTGATTGTTTTCAGTGTTTTCGAGAACGAAAATTTCGGAAATTTGAAAAATCCTAGAATCCTAAAATCCTTCATTAGCTGTAATTTTAGCTATTGTTTTGTTTTTGCCTGCTACATCATTGAATAAATGATGACGATGATGATGATGATGATGATGATGATGATGATGATATACGATTTATCGTGGCCTGTCAAACGTGGATGGTTCTTAGGGTGCACTCGGTGTAGTGTGAAAAAGAAGTGTTGTAAATTTAAAGAGAAAATGGTGTTGTAAATTTAAGGAAAAAGAGGAGTTGCAAAATTTAAAAGCTGAGCTTTCAACACATTAACGAGAGCTATTCTGTTACTTCAAGGAAAAGCTTTTATCTTAAATGAGACCACGAGAAATCATTCAAAAAGAAGAGAAAATAATTTCCAAATGCAGAAATCAAGCAAAGATAAGAAACAAACTTCATTCCCAAGCTGAAAAATCATTCAAAGTGAACATTCTCGGTTAAAACTCGGACGTGGTCGAAAAGCAAACGTTGGTTGGCAAACGTTTAAAACTCCTTTGCCAGAGAAAATTTCTGGTCGTTCTCCCATGCCACGACTGCATTTTTGAACAAATATTTTATAATGGTAGCAAGTTGTCCTTTAACTTTATAAAGACATTATCAGTTTGGCCTGATGAGAAAACTTAACTTCCCAAGAGGAACAAAAATGATTTGCAAACAATGCTTCTACGTTTGGAATTAACTTAATTCAAAGTAAAATTTACCTCTGAGTTTGTTAATTTGAATTCACGTAGAGTATATTCTGGAAATTCGGTTTCCTTCTGCAGTTCAATAATGAGGTTGCCACTTTTGCTTGATGGTTCAGTTGGCCAGTAACGATGGACTTTCACCTGAAAAGCATGATAGCATATATTTACATGTTGTATAAAACAAATTTCCTCAGGAAAGATCCTCTCAAAAAAAGCAAATGTTATAAAGCCCTGGGCAGACTGAAGAGCAACTGAAAAGAAACACAGTTTTTTTTAGATTCTCCATAATGCACACTGAGAAATGCTTCTTCCTCAAAAACAAGCAACACTGCTTGACAGCTGCGTGCAGGAGGGAGGTTCTCGATAACATCCATATACATGTCTCATATATGGTATTTACCTCGCATATGGGAGTGGTTTTTTGCCAACTCCCCAAAAACTAAGTATATTTTGTCAAATTCTCAACAAAGTTTGCTGAGTACCTTCTGGGGTTTGTCAAAAATCAAAGGTATTAGAATATAAGGGTTAACTGTTTTCCCTTGATAAGTTTATACCCTGAAGATTAATATTCAACTAATATACTGCACATCAGGACGCGACCGGAAAAGAAGCTGCCCCAACCTCGCAAAACTGAGGTATCAATATGGAACTTCTCAAAATTTGATAATGCGTTCTTAGTCATCCTAAAATCCTAAAGGGGATCTAAGCACATAAAAGCCCTTGATAGAAATAAATAGCCGTGCAAAGACAATGGGCCATGACACGTGTTGCGCCATATTTCGGTAACTGATCGACCTCAACAGGAAACACTGATATCTGATAGGCTAGAATTTGACCACAAAGCTTGAGCCACTTTTATATGCTTACATTCCCTTCAAAGCCGTATCCAAACAACCAAATTATTGCAACAATTTGTGATAAAGCTGAGTTGATCCTTTCCTTAACGTTTCACAGAAAATACTTTTCTTTTCTTAGCTATTCAAACAGCGGCAGACACTTTGCCAAACATTGAAGGGAGAAGCTATTGTTTCAGTACAAAAGCATTATTTATTTCTATTGTTTGCAAACAAAAGATGTTTGTTGCAGCCAACATAGACCTTTTAGCTATTCTGTAAAGAATCAATATTTGCTACATTTTGTAGAATTTTCGAATGCGCACAATAGTGATAGAAGCTCTAACAGCACTCGATCGAACGTCGAGTATAAACATGTACAGAAATAACGCTCGATCCAGGCTCTTTTGTAGAACAGCTAAAAGGTCTACTGGGGGACGATCGCACTCCCTTGCCCCTCAAGTGTCCGCCACTGAACAAAGAGAACTATTTCTATCATAATGTTTTCAAAAGTAGGACCTTACATAGACTAGTATAATGATCGTCGAAAACAACCAACAACCAATCACCAATGATAAAAAGAAAACAAACCTTGCCAGCCTCTTGTTCTTTTGACAGCATAACAATACTTCGACAATCCTGCTCCCAAATCATTCTCCAGAAATCTTCAAACGTTGGCTGCAGGGGTGCCTGTGTCGCTATGAAGGCGCATTGCTGTATATACCCATCAATATGACTGGCATTTATATAGTCTGAACCTGCTAACGTCCCAGCTGGATTTGAAAGCAGTACTCGTGTGCTGTCATAAGGGTAGACATTTTTGTATCGGTTCTTTGTTTGATTCGTCATCTTGCTTGCCTCGTTGAATGTATACTTATTTTCAGCCCTTGCCAGGGCGACGAATTCATCCATTAACCCAGTGCTGCCTGAAAGGTGCGAAAGTTTTTTAAATCACTCTCCTTGCGGGAAAAGACATGGCCAAAGTGAGTGTCAAGCCAGGGCAAAATCTTGTAGCAATACAATTTTTTTCAACGAACGGCTAGCTACTACCACAGACAATTTTCCAAAAATTATCAATAATGACGTTTTGGATAATGACATTTGGATAGTGATTCGGGCATTAAGAGTTTGAATATCAAGTGAAAAAATATCAACAAGAATTGCATTGCTTGCAGTGCAGTATTTTACACGGATATACATACCAGTTACTGTATCAACCTCCGTCTTTCTACGAATATAGTCCCTCAACTCATGAGCCTCAATTTCCGTATCACCTGATTTGATGTGTTCTAACAACGCATGATGTATGTAAGCAAACTGATCTTCGGTCTGTACCATCAGGTATCTTTGCTCTCTGAAAGCACAAAACTACGATGTAACTTCTTGTGAGATATTGAGCTGATATGGTAAGCACAGAGAGGCTAGTATTTTGAATGGTCCTTAAAAGCATAGGTTTCAAATCTTCAAAAAGGTGGGTGTAAAGTTCTATGACCTATTTCTTTAAACTGAATGGCTCCAAAGAAACTATTTCACTATAA
>REGL01000488.1:29496-47564 GCA_004194395.1 Aurelia aurita complex sp. Pacific | reverse complement strand
ATTGTTAAATTTAAGATTAACTTGTTGGCTTCCAAGGGCAAATTTTTGTTTCCGTACAGAAGAAGTTGCAACATATTGATATCTGAACCCTCAGAATATCCATAATCTGAACCGAGCTAACACCGTTCCATTTTCATTTAATTCTAACTTTTTAGGCATGGTAGTCCCTCAACTTAGAAAACTGCATACAAACATTCATTCATTCATTCATTCATTCATTCATTCATTCATTCATTCATTCATTCATTCATTCATTATATGATTAAAGTGCATAACTATAATACAATATTCTACACACTTTACAAATAAAAACCTATTACAAAATATCATACGCTAATTTAAATAAATGAGTCTTCAATGAAGATTTAAAACTTTCAATATTGTCAATAACACGAATTTCCAACGGAAGACTGTTCCAGAGAATAGCTGCAGCATAGGCAAAAGTTCGAGCACCTAATGTTTTGTTTTTAAACCGAGGCACTTTTAGCAGCAACGCATTACTCGATGTGAGAGTTATTTCGGGCATATATCTTCTCACCATGTCTCTAAGATACACAGGTGCCTTTCCTATCGAGCACTTGAAGGTGAGCAGCATAATTTTGAACCATATACGTTGCTTGACTGGTAGCCAGTGCAGATCAAATAAAGCTTTACTTATAAGGTCAAATTTCGGTATTAGTAGCACAACACGAGCAGCTGCATTTTGCACACGCTGTAATCTGTCAATAAGATGCTGTGGCATACCATACATCAGAGAGTTACAGTTTATGTGCTGACAGGAGCAATTGTTTCATGACCTACTCTGATACCTTCAACAGAAACCTTAGACAGTTGCTGTCTCGTTCCAACTAGCATTACCTCCGTCTTTGAATCGTTGATCATGAGACGGTTAACCAACATCCATTTCCTAACATCAGAAACACACATATTGGAAGTTGACATTGTTTGCTTGCTGATTTTGTGATAAAGTTTCTTACACCTTCCTCAGAAAGAACATTAAACTCACTGAAAACGGCACTAGATTGATTTGGTATTGTCAGGTCATTTGTTTATACATATAACATATAATTGATATAAAGCCTTATTAAAATATTTATTGATTAATTAATTAATCAATTAATTAATCAATTACAAAAAACCTAATTACAATATTATGATATGAATATAACTAGTACTAACGAAAAGGTTAAGCAAGATCAAAGCTCTATCAATACCTTTGGGGCTTGTCTAATTTCTGACACTCCAGAGGGGGGGCTTATTAGAGAGGGGAGATACATACATTTTATCACAGTTTTATCTCAAATCAAAATCAACATGCAACCTTATTAGGGGAATCTTTGGTAACCTTTAGAATTTGATATAAGTGGGGGGGGGTTAATAGAGTAGAGAGGGGGCCTATTTAAAAGTTTGGCTCAAGGGGCTTATTAGAGAGGGGGGCTTAATATAGCTTTTACGGTATCTAAAATTTCAAAGTATACTCTGGGCGGAACGCTTACTTTCCTAAGATAACATCGGAAGACTAAAACATCGAAAGACTAACACAACACAAATACATGACTCGATCGACTTAATCCTGCTTATTGAATAAATGAATTTTAAAAATGCATCCAGTTATTTCACCTTTCAGTGGGTCGTTGGAGGCGCAAAGAAATTTCGCATCATGGTCGAACCTGAACTTATAAAAGCAAAGAGTTTTATAATTCCTCGAATCAAAAACCTCGATACACATCCTACCATATATCAAACTGCCGTGATTTACATTCTACGGAAAATCTTAACTGTTGTTTAAAACAAAAATAGCCAAAAGAGGTCATTCTGCAAACCATATCGGCCAAAACTGGACAGTTTTTAAAGAAAATCCTCGAAGTCGACTCAATTCTAAGTGCAAAAAACATACACAATTGATACAGCTCCGTGTGGCACGTTCGTGTACCTTACTTAGAAAAAGTACCCCAAGGAGTCTCACATAGGCTTACCTGATCTCGTTTTCTGAGACACTCGACGCAAAAATGACGGCCTGCTTCGAGTTGACTTTTGAGGTTTCTGCATTGCTTCACATTCCTCTTCAGGTTCATTTCGCCTCTTATAAAATACAAAAGCGAAGGCAACAAGTGCTACAAGAATAAGACATCCAATCACAATGCCAGCAATTGCTCCTCCTGATAGGCCTGTTTCTGCCTTTGTTTTGAACTCGATCCAATCAGTAGATGTGAAGGTATTGTCATCGATAAACGCTCTGTAAAAAGCTTTATATGTCGACTCAGCAAGTAAGGGTGCGTTGTAGTAATCTGGGTGTAAACAAAAAGATGTGCGTCAGTGAAATATCACAGAGAAGTAGTATTATGTGCGGCTCACTTATAAATCAAACCTTAAAGGACATATGTCACGTTAGCAATTGGTTAATACAACAAACAGTTTGGATTGGAATTCCATTGTTTCATGACTTTTTATTTCTACTTCGTGAATTTTTATTGCAATGAAAATTCAGCCTCGATCCTGTGCTTTGTAATAAACAATAGAGAGAATTGTATTGCATAAACCAATCAGCTTCATGACATATGCCCTTTAACGTCTTCATTTTAATAGTTCAATCCAGCAAGTAGCTTGTATCAATGTAAATATCAGTATCAGTATATCAATACTAATACTATTAAATTTGAGGTAATGACGTCATCAATTTCTAAATCCTAAATCAGAAAAGCTACAGATTTCTGCTTGCCACCATATTGTAGGCCTTCGTAAACTATGGTTTTTTGAAGGTTATATCATTTTTCCTCAATCGGTTTAGGATTTACGATGATTTAAATTTTTTCAAAATTTTCCATGAATTTTTCAAAAAGAATTAAATTGCCGCCATTTTGAAAGGAATCAAGATATCAAAAAATTTCAACGGCAGATTTATAGCAAAGTACCTTAGGTTCCTTTTAAGCCATTTTATTAAATTAAAAATGTCATAGAATATTACATCCACATTCTAAAGATTTGAAAGATTTGAGCCCTATGATGGCCAAAATATGGAACTGGGTAGCTTATCATGTTGAGAACAAGTAATCGCTACTTTCCACCCAGCCTATACTCTCTCACAGGAAATAGGCTTGTTGTAAATCGCGTTGTTCGAAATGTTTCCCAGCATCATGGTCCCACGAAGGAGTATAACACAATATGGACACTAACAATGGCCCTTTGTTGTATGTTATTGTGCACATATTTTTCGAACCCAGTCCCCGCGAAGGTGCATAGTTCGCGTCAAAGGTGCACGGCTCTAACATACAGTAAAAACCCGCGAGTAAGAACCTAGTGGATTAAGAACCTACAGGCTGATATTTTGCAGTTAAACCCCAATTATATAAGAACCCATTCAGCCTGGAATTTGAAATAGGTTCTTATTTTTAGAGAGCATGGGGGGTCTTATTCACAACAGATGTTTGTGGAAGAATAAAAAATGTTTATATTACCTGATGAGAAGCTTTTGAAAGATTTTCTCTGGATTATATAAACATTTCGGATTCTTCCACAAATTTCTGTCGGGGAATATATCTCATAAACTCAACTAATGTGAACTGACAGTAAATAATAGGCCTGAAGTTTGAATCTGAAGAAAAGAAATTCCGGAAAGCCATGAATAAAATAAGAACCAATTTAAGAGCCTGAACAGCCTCATTTCCCACTAAATACCCAAAACATAAGAACCTAGTTAGGCTGATTTAGGGTTTTACTGTATGTTTAAAATATATCTGGTCAAGGGTTCAGATCATGCTGCGTTCATTCTATTTGCTTACATTTTCTCTCACAAAATAAATAAAAAATACCTTGAACAGCTCTACGCTTTCGTCTAGTGGTTGTATTTCGACTTGTTCTTCTTTTGTCTCCAATAATAAAAGGATACGAGTCTGATTGGTCGAAAACACTTGATGAAAATTCAGCTGTTATGTACGGATCACTGCTTGATGATGAGGAGAATCCATTTAAGATTTTCAGTGATTTGGTTGATGCAGTTGTAGATTGAGAGGTCTTCTTCATAACAATCACTTGGTAAAAACTATGAAGAAAGAGTATTAACGCATTTTTCAAACAAAAAGTCAATTGAGAAGAAGTCATCTTTGTACCGGGAGAGTAAAGAAACAGCAAGCCTTGTTTGAAATGCCACTGCTCCTTGGAAATCAAGGCAATAATATTGGAAATACATCATTTAATAGTTTTCATGTTCAAATATATTTTAAAATTCATCTAACTGAAATCGGCTATTCCCTTCTGAAATTATGAAGGCTTTCCTCACAAAGCCCCTGCAAGAAACCTCCAAAACAGGCCTAAAATCTCGATCAAGTTTCCTGCCTTACAATAATTACTTTCACATTCTTTAGAACGTGCTATCCCTTTGGGACGAGGATGAATGTGTCATCCCTTGGAGCATAACAACGTTGTTATTCGATTTTGTCCTCCTAAGAGCATAAGACGTGCTAAAAACGAACTGAAGCGATTGAGGTAAAGCAGAAATATTAGGAAAGTATGGATGTAATCTCAGACCACGGGCGGTAGGAAACGCTGAAATTAGAAAAAGCTTTATGGTTGATACATCGAGTTGTTCCTTTCCTAGTACATCATTCCATTCGTGATATATCGACTTATTTTCCTTCTGTGTCTACCTCTCGTGCGAATGCGCCATTTTAATCCGATTGACACACCACAAGCAAAACAGGTCGATATATCACGAATGGAATGATATATTAGGATAGGAATAACTCGATGTATCAACCATACAGCTTTTTCTAAATTCAGCGTTTCCTACCGCCCGTGCTCAGACCTGTTTTGAAGGTTTCTTGAAGGGACTCTCTGAACAAAATTTTTCATAATTTCAGAACGGAGTGGCCGATTTCAGTCAGGTGAATTTTAAAACAAATTTTGAACATGTACACTATTGAAAAATATAATAGCCAATACTATTGCCTGCTATGCTTTTTTTACTCGCCCGTTCTGATTTGCAAACTAGAATCTTCAAACACCGTGCAAAATCTTTCTAGATTCAAACTCCTTTTTTGTTCATCTACATCTACCTCTACCAATACACTAAATGCCTTCTAAAAGGTAGCTTGGCATCAGTTTCTAAAATAATAATAGTAATAATGAAAAAGACAATATTTCTTATTTTAATTTCATAAATTAAAGGGAGTCTAAGCATATATAAGCCATCGATAAAGAAGATACCGTCTATGTATTGACATTTGAGTGGTGTAGCTTGAGCCACTTTTCTATGCTTGGTTTCTCTTTAAAGGGGCTCCGTCGTCAAAATGTAAACAAAACGATGATTTTTGCAGTTTTTTGAAAGGTGATATCACACAGGATTTTCGTATTTTTTTCAAAATGAAAGTTGCTGTTTGGGCATTAATCATTGTATTTCACTTCGGAACAAACCAAACATTCATATCTTCTACGATTCTTCGGATATAAGTGGATTTTTAACGGTCACTTTTGGTGGCTTGGGTGAAGCCACCAAACAAACAGCAGAGAACAATGGATGAACAATGGATAATCGACGATACGTGCAAGTTTACGGATTTGTTTACTGTTTGACGACGTAGCCCATTTAAGGATGTCCTACAGTAAACATTATATACATGGACTACGTACGTCAATCAGGGCTAAAAAAAAACGCAGTAGCGTGGTAGCGGCGCTACCAGCAAGGTAACTGAAATGCTTAAATTTCCCAGGAAGGAAGAAGGGAAGAAGGAAAATGAAACGGAAGGAAAGGCAACGAAACGAAGGAAGGCAAGGGGGACAGAAGGAAGAAGAAAAAGGGATAGGACTGGGCGGTATACGGGGAAAGAAGAGGAAAGTGCGCAAGAAGAAACGAAGGTTCTTACCTTGCTACAAAGAAGGAAATATTCTTTTGAGCCCTGTACGTCATCATATAAATCATTCATGTTGCATTTCCTGCACTTTGTTTTTGAAAACTTCGAGAGTTGACTATCAGTTACATTCGATTGTAAGCAAGCCTACCTGCACATTCTGAATGGTTGAACGTACTCACCTGATTTTTCCATAATCATCGTTGAATTTCTGCAATGCAATCGTGGCAGTATATGGGGACGTGGCTGCTGGACTCGCTGGAAGACCCGTCGGCTTTGGCGGATCTGTAATTGAATGATAGAGTTGTATGGTAGAATGAATGCAAATAGGTGATGCATGGGGTAACAAGTGGGTACGGTAAACACCCGGCTATAAGGACCCACAAGTTTGAAAGTCAGCCTCGATTCCTATATAATGAATACAATACAATGGATTGGTTCTTATAAATGGTGGTCTAACAGTGCATGAAAACCCACCCGACCATGCGGCCGGGCGGTCGCAGGAAATTTTCGATCAATAATGTCCTGCAGGAAATTTTCCAATATATATCCTTTTGTCATGTATCGTATATCCTGTATCATATAACCTTTCTCATGTTTCAAAATAAAGAAAACAGGTTAAAAAGTTAAGCAAAAGTTACCTAACATAGATTGTATCTCAGTTAAAATTTGTATTGATATTGTATACAATACAACAAATACAAGATCATCACGTGTTGAATTTCCTTCATGCTTCTTAGAAATCATAAACTGTTTGTTTTATAGGATCCCAGCTTCATCGTTCCCAGGATTTCATACAAATTCATTTTTGTTTGTGTGCACTTACATAAAACCAGTTACATGTTATCACATAGCTATCTTTGGATTCTGATCAAATTTTAAGAATGCATGATATTTTCACTTTTCCGATCTTGCAGGAAATTTAAACATGGTATTTTGTCTGGCCGCAAGAAAGAAAATATTTTTTCATGCCCTGGTCTAATTTGACAACTTCCGCCTGTAAGTTCTTAATCCACTGGGTTATTGTATTGAACTTACAACAGATCAATAACGGAAGATATGCGAAGCTTTAAAACTTAAGAGTTAGACCATGTTTACATTGTACCGTTACAGTTCAAGAGCGGTTACATTGTTCCAGAATAAACTCCTCTGCAGAAAAAAGAAACCAAACTGCTACAGATTTACAGGAACAGTGTCGACGAGAGGCTGTTGCGCTTTGTTAACGATCCAAAGTTGTACTGGTATAGTGAAAACGGGTCTTAATTTCTTTGAAGCTCTTACCTTCTGTTTTTGTTGTCTGATTGAAATAAGCAAGACTGCTAGATCCTTGGCTATTTAGCACGACCAATCTAAAGTAGTATGTTGTAAATGGCTTCAGCTTCGTGAAATTGTAAGACAGCATGTTCCCAGTAATTTCAATTTTATATGAAGTGTCTTCACCATAACGTATTTTGTATGCCGTAATAGGGCTATTTCCAACAAAGCTTGGGGCTATCCATCTGAGTTGTATCCATCGTGAGCCATGTTGACTTGTAATGATACCCGTGGGTGGATCAGGAGGGCCTAGATTGGTAAAAATATCAGAGAACACATAAATATGTATGTAAAAATATTCTGATGTGAGTTGCTCGGAAGATGCCCGAGTGGGCGAAACTACTGGAAGAAAAATAAAAAAGAGCAAAAGATCAAATCGATGCCTGTTTTCTTTGATTGTTAGGCCCTCTTAACAGTACAAAAAATATTGATGTAAAAGATATGAAAAGAGACAACATATAAATTTGCATGTAACCCATCCAAGTGCGCCTTCTAATACAAAACTCAGCAATGCCAAATCAAGATAATTTTTCTCGAATTCAACTCCAGAAAAATGAATTGATATGAACACTAATAAGTGAAAATATCAGAAAATGAATTGATATGAACAATAATAAGTGAAAACACCAGAAAATGAATTGATATCAACAATAATAAGTGAAAACAATAGAATATGAATTGATATAAATAATAATAATGATAATGACAAAGAATCTATCTAAACTTGGACATCTCATATAGTCCACCTTTCTGAAGAATTCTACCTCTGAGGACTATTGAATTTAAGCTGCCAAAAACAGTTCTAGCTTTAGGTAGCTGTAAGAGATCCTTTGTTCTGAGATTACATGTCATTTTCTTTGAACAGATCCCACATGAATTCTGATTTGGAATGGCAAATGGAATGGTAAATCACTCAGAATGATCTCTTACCTTGAACGACGACCTGCTTCATAACAGATTTCTGGCCTTCACTGTTCCCTGCTGAGCATGTGTACCCTGCGCTATCACCATGTTGCAGTCGTCCTAACACAACAACAAGCGGTGAAGTACTCTTGCCATTTGCGATTTGTGTATTGCCTTTCATCCATGTAACGTTAGACACAGGCTCACTTAAAACACTGCATGTTAACACCAACGAAGAGTTTATGGCAACATGTGGAAGCGAGGCTGATGACGTCACTGTGATGAATGGAGGATCTGTAAAGAGGATAGCAATGTTTACTAACTGAGCATGAAAACCAAATCACAACACGGCTAATCATAAAAAGTTTTCGATTTAAAGGTCCTAGGTCGGGCCCTTGACAAGATTCGTTTCCTTCTCTCGAACGGTCTAAACGGATGATAACTTTTGTGTGGATCGATTTTGAGTTTTATGATGACGTCATCATCGATCATCATTCTTTCACTGTGGATAGATAATATGCTCATGTAGTTCCGCCAAATTTTCATTTACCGCAAAATTCTCTGCAACTTTTTACCATTTTTGCTTGTGGTATCATCAAACTTATGAATCGTAAATCCTATCACCCATGACATTTATTTCCCATGATATTGGAGAGATTTTTGAAGACAGTAATTCGTACAAAATTTCAAATTGATTGACCATTGCAATTACGAGCTACAGTAATTCAAATACTGCGAAATCTTAGTCGTTTGGAATTCATAAGTAACAACAACTTTCTCAACAGTACAGTTTTGCAAAGAATAAAAAAAATAGCGAATTGGCGCCGCCAGATCATCAGCCAATAATCAGCAGCAACAATGAGAGTTTGGTTACAAAAACCCAAATCCATCCCCACCAAGCTAGCCTACGAGTAGACCCATTATCCTTATGAATAAAGGTTCTACGAAATAAAGAGATAAATCTCGCTACAGCTGCCCAATTAATTATTCTAATCCCCCATTCAAATATTGTGTGAAACGCGTCTCAACAAAGGCAGCATAAATTAAGTTCCAGAGCTCTGGAACTCTAGAAGCAAGCTTTTGCTGATTGTTTCGTAGACCATTTCTTCTTTTGGAATAATGGGTCTACACGTAGGCTACACCAAGCAAGTTTAAATGAAGACGAAATTTTTGTAAAAAATGCAAACTAACACTTGACAATGATTATTTCCTTCCTTGTCTTGATTCCAATTGCATTGGACACGTGACATGTGTAAGTTCCATTATCAGAAATCAAAATTGGTTTCCACTGAATGCTACGTCCTTGCATAACGAGGCCACCGTCCTTCTTCCATGAAATAGCTGGCTGCGGTTTCCCATCAACTGAGCATAAGATAGAAGCGTTGGTGCCGTTGCTAAGACTACCATTTGTTGTGGTAACTGGAGGATCCAAATCTATAAAATGAGACAGGAAAAGAGATAATAATAATCATCATCATCCTCACTGCAAACACCGGAGTTATAAAGAAATATAGGCTAGATGCTTACAGGATACGCAAAAACTAAACAAAAAAATTAATTTTGTTTCAAAATGGCGGCAATTTAATTATTTAAAAAAATCATGGAAAATGTTGTAAAAATTCAAATAATTGCAAATCCTAAACTGGCAGAGGTAAAACGATATAACTTTCAAGAAAACCATAGTTTACGAAGGTCTACAATATGGTGGCAAGCACACATCCGTAGCTCTTTTGGTTTAGGATTTAGAAAATTAACGACGTCATAGCCTCAAAATTCAAAAAATGCCTAGATAACTAATCAAGATATCACTAAATTTCCACGGCAGATTTACAGAAAAAACGCCAAATTCCTTCCAAGCCATTTAATTCAAAGAAACCTTTAATAGAATTTTACATTAACCTTTTTAAAAATTTGAGCCCTATGTCTAGCAGGGCCAAATGAACGGAGCATCATTGCCCGTGTGATTAAACTCAACATCGATATCAATTTGCAAAAATATCGAGTCCGATCAATTCAACTTACATTGAACGATTATTGTGAGATTCGTTGATATCTTTGATCCAGCAGCATTCATAACCTTACATTGGTACGCACTGTCATTTCTTCTGTTGATTGAATCAAAGGCAAGAAGAGCAGAACTGGAGATGTGTTTTCCAGAGAGCGTAGTCCATTCATATTGCACGGATGGGTTTGAAGTTGCTGAGCAACTAACGTATAACTGTCCTGTTTCATTCCTTGTGACACTGGTTGATGTGTTGAAAGTAGGTATGTCAATATCTGAAAAATTATGATACAAATATCACACAGATACAACCAAAGATGTCAAATACGAAGACTTTCAAACCAAATTTTCTGCAGTGAAGCTGGCTAACAAAGTTCATTAGGCGGAAAGGATACGCTTGGTCCCGAAAACGATCAATCACAAGTGTTTATTTGGCAGCCGTTCTGTTCAATTTGATACATCCTTAGCTTAGATAGGCTACTTGATTTCAAAGTTATGGTGTATTTTCTCGAGATGATTTAGCCAAGCCAAGAAACCTTCAAAAGCGGCCTAATTTCTCCTAATTTCTGCTTCATGGCGATTAACTGACTACGCTTTCGCTCATGTTATCCTCTTTAGGAGATAAGAAACATCTGCCCTTGGAGCATAACAAACTTTTCGAAGTTGTTCATCCTTCATAGAGGATAACGTGTTAATTAGCATTGAAGCATGGTAGAAAAGCAGCGAAATTTGATCATGGCTGTCAGTCCTTTCTAAAAGTTTATGGGAGAAGTTTCCTCTATAAATCTCCAATAACTTCGGGAAGAAAGGACCGAATTAAGTGATGTAAATCTTCAAATCTAATTTAACATGTCTGTTATTAGTTTGCCAAGATCATTGCTAAGATATTCAGGGAAAAGTAGCCTTCAAAACAGGGAATGTATCTTTACCTGAAAGTTAAGTATTCTCACAAATTGTGATACAGTGAATCCCCACTCCCCGCATATAAGAAACGGACATATAAAAACTGTAGCCTGCCAGCATAGTGAATATTTTCCCCTTGATAAGAAACCAGGCAGTCTGATTTTGTCCAGTTTCTTATAAATGATGCAAAGTTTAAAAAATACTCAACCACATTGCCGTTTTTCTGTGTAGCTTCACTACTAAATTTTGTAAAATCTGTTCAACGTCTAGACATACAGTATTTAATATTTGCTTCATCAATTATCATTTCTTGGGACATGCTTGTTTACTATGCAGCAGCATCCTTGAATTTAAATACAGTATTTTTTTACAAGAGAGCATTACGTGGGAGGGAGTTTCTTAACGGACATACAAGAAATCTGCCAGCCTCACTTGAACATATTTTCTTGCATATAAGAAACCAGACAGCCTGATTTGAAAATTTGAGTTTCTTATATGCGAGGACTTACTGTACCCAACAAATCAAATCTAACGAATTTGACTTACATTGCACATTTATTGTGAGTTTGCTGGACGTTTTGGACCCAGCTGCATTTGATGCTTTGCATTCGTATTCATTGCTATCACTTCTATTGAGTGAACCAAATGATAATTCAGGACCACTGGATACAAATTTCCCGGCTTTCGTAGTCCAAACGTAATTTGCAGCCGGCTTGGAAGTTGCAGAGCATGTAACGGATACCGGCGATGTTTCGTTCATTACAATATTACTTTGCTTGTTCAACGTAGGTCCATCGATATCTGAAACAGAGAGTAGAGATGGGTAAAAGACCGGGTTATAAGGGTCAGATACTAACGCTGATTTGCAATCAGTAGAATTTTCCGCGCAGGCGGAATTTTACACAATGAAAAGTCACTCAACCTTGAGCATCTATTTAATTGCAAAGTGCTATTTTCTATCATANGAGTTTCTTATATGCGAGGACTTACTGTACCCAACAAATCAAATCTAACGAATTTGACTTACATTGCACATTTATTGTGAGTTTGCTGGACGTTTTGGACCCAGCTGCATTCGATGCTTTGCATTCGTATTCATTGCTATCACTTCTATTGAGTGAACCAAATGATAAGTTAGCACCATTGGATACAATTTTCCCGGCTTTCGTAGTCCAAACGTAATTTGCAGCCGGCTTGGAAACTGCAGAGCATGTAACGGATAACGGCGCTGTTTCGTTCATTACAATATTACTTTGCTTGTTCAACGTAGGTCCATCGATGTCTGAAACAGAGAGCAGAGATGGGTAAAAGACCGGGTTATAAGGGTCAGATACTAACGCTGATTTGCAATCAGTAGAATTTTCCGCGCAAGCGGAATTTTACACAATGAAAAGTCACTCAACCTTGAGCATCTATTTAATTGCAAAGTGCTATTTTCTATCATAAACAATACAATTTCTGTTAGCTCGGAAAATTCCACTGGCTGAAAGCTAGCTGGCCCTCAGACCATGACAAATAATTGAAAAAATTCACCACAGGCAAATTCAGTTTTTAAGAGATCATTTCAGATATTAGGATGACCAACTTTAACAAATGCAAATTTATTTCTCAGAATAAGAAACGATACATTTCTTGCACAAATTACGAAAGATAAATGAGAATTTTATACTCAGCTCTGTTTTGAAATAATCCAATCATAAACATCATAGATTATAGGTGTATTGTGTTTCGTTCTCTCACTTAAAGGGCATCTGTGATGAGGCTGATTGGTTCTTGCAATACAATTCTCTCTATTGTTTATTACAAAGCACAGGATCGAGGCTGAATTTTCATTGCAATAAAAATTCATGAAACAGAAATAAAAAGCCATGAAACAATGGAATTTCACCCCAAACTTGTTTGTTGTATTACCAATTGCTAATGTGACATATGTGCTTTAGGGACTGTTCATTATTTATAAAGGGGCTGGTACTGAAGAGAAATGGAATGGGTAAGAGAAATTTTCTAACATAAAAAGGTTGAGTAAATATTTTTCATGTAATTTCAAGGTGTTGTGAAAACAAAATTTTCCCACCAATTAATGCCAAATGTTTAAAGTCAAAATTATCAATATCATCATCAACACCATCAGCACTATCCATTTCATTTTCAGTGTCTACTTTGTTCATCTTTGTCGTCAATATTTACAGTATTGAATTGATAATTTACATCGTTTGACATTGAAACCATGTTTATGGGTAGGGGTTGGACAAAATTTTTTCAACCTGAAAATTGTTGGGTAGATGTTTTTGCTGTCACTTTTAGAGTTGGGTAAGAAGATTTTTCGGACAAGAAAACATTGCTCTTCAGTACCAACCCCTCTGTAAATAATGAACAGTCCCAATCTTCTAGTAATTCCCATTGGTCTAAGCCTTTTTGCACGGCTCTGATTGATGTTCAAAGCACAATATCAATCTAGCCTCCGATGCGTTTGCTTGGCTAATTTCAAATTACTGTTGGGAATAAAGTTCTCGTGCCAACTTTCGGATGCAGCCTGACTTTTCATACTCTGATGAGTTCTACGATGGTTTTGTTTTGTGAAATTATCCGCAGTTTGGAATTACCACAAGATTTTGATATATTCACGTTAAGCGTTCAGAGATTCACTAGGAATTTTCAAACGTGCATATTTTTTCTTGCAAACCCACGCAGATAAAACACTATTNAGAGATGGGTAAAAGACCGGGTTATAAGGGTCAGATACTAACGCTGATTTGCAATCAGTAGAATTTTCCGCGCAAGCGGAATTTTACACAATGAAAAGTCACTCAACCTTGAGCATCTATTTAATTGCAAAGTGCTATTTTCTATCATAAACAATACAATTTCTGTTAGCTCGGAAAATTCCACTGGCTGAAAGCTAGCTGGCCCTCAGACCATGACAAATAATTGAAAAAATTCACCACAGGCAAATTCAGTTTTTAAGAGATCATTTCAGATATTAGGATGACCAACTTTAACAAATGCAAATTTATTTCTCAGAATAAGAAACGATACATTTCTTGCACAAATTACGAAAGATAAATGAGAATTTTATACTCAGCTCTGTTTTGAAATAATCCAATCATAAACATCATAGATTATAGGTGTATTGTGTTTCGTTCTCTCACTTAAAGGGCATCTGTGATGAGGCTGATTGGTTCTTGCAATACAATTCTCTCTATTGTTTATTACAAAGCACAGGATCGAGGCTGAATTTTCATTGCAATAAAAATTCATGAAACAGAAATAAAAAGCCATGAAACAATGGAATTTCACCCCAAACTTGTTTGTTGTATTACCAATTGCTAATGTGACATATGTGCTTTAGGGACTGTTCATTATTTATAAAGGGGCTGGTACTGAAGAGAAATGGAATGGGTAAGAGAAATTTTCTAACATAAAAAGGTTGAGTAAATATTTTTCATGTAATTTCAAGGTGTTGTGAAAACAAAATTTTCCCACCAATTAATGCCAAATGTTTAAAGTCAAAATTATCAATATCATCATCAACACCATCAGCACTATCCATTTCATTTTCAGTGTCTACTTTGTTCATCTTTGTCGTCAATATTTACAGTATTGAATTGATAATTTACATCGTTTGACATTGAAACCATGTTTATGGGTAGGGGTTGGACAAAATTTTTTCAACCTGAAAATTGTTGGGTAGATGTTTTTGCTGTCACTTTTAGAGTTGGGTAAGAAGATTTTTCGGACAAGAAAACATTGCTCTTCAGTACCAACCCCTCTGTAAATAATGAACAGTCCCAATCTTCTAGTAATTCCCATTGGTCTAAGCCTTTTTGCACGGCTCTGATTGATGTTCAAAGCACAATATCAATCTAGCCTCCGATGCGTTTGCTTGGCTAATTTCAAATTACTGTTGGGAATAAAGTTCTCGTGCCAACTTTCGGATGCAGCCTGACTTTTCATACTCTGATGAGTTCTACGATGGTTTTGTTTTGTGAAATTATCCGCAGTTTGGAATTACCACAAGATTTTGATATATTCACGTTAAGCGTTCAGAGATTCACTAGGAATTTTCAAACGTGCATATTTTTTCTTGCAAACCCACGCAGATAAAACACTATTCACTCTGATACAGTTATACCAGTGTCATCTAAATTTTAGCCAATCAAATCAACTCGATTTTTTAGATTGAACAATCAGAATGCAATATTTGATAACCTGGTCTCGTTTAAACTGGTTTAACTTGCCGGTGCGAATACAGTACAAGTTGAATGAACAGGGCTTAGGCGTGGCTTAGGCTTATGATGTTCGTCCTAGTTATCGCTACTTATAGGCCAATACCCAATTCACACTGCAAGTTAAACCAGCTAAAACTAAACTAGGTTATTGAAGAGAAATTCTGATTGGTTAAGTCTAAAAAATCTAATGCATTTGATTGGTTGAAATTCTACCTGGTGTAGATAACGCTGGTTTAATTATGTCAGTGTGAATGCGGTATAAACACTACTTCCCTTGCTGTTCAAACAAGTTTAGGCCGCAAGGAAGGTAGTGGTCGAGTTTGTAGTGGCGATGATTAGGGCAAAAATCATAAGTCTAAACAAACTTTACTGTAATATAATTCACTCACATTGAACAGTTATCTTGAGGAATTCCGAAGTCTTGATTCCAGCCTCGTTTTTCGCTGTGCATTGATATGAATTCTCCTCACTTCTACGAATTGAGTTGAATGAAAGAACGCGAGAATTCGACACAGGCACTCCTGATTTCAAAGTCCATTCATATGTCACAGGAAGGTTCGAATTTAAGGTGCAACTGACGTAAAATGGGTCTGTTTCATTCAGTGTAATGCTGGTTGAGTTTAACTTGGGTCCATCGATATCTAAAACAAAGAATTGTATTGGTGATGTTTTTACTGAATTACATGCAAATACTACGAGTAACAAAATAAATCTATTAACAGTACGATAGGAAACTGTTTCGAGGCAGCATAGTTAAAAACCTAAAGAGATGTTATTGCACGTATACGTTAGAAGAGCGTTTTGTAGCACAATATATCACGCTTTATTAGGCGTGGAGAATCACAGGTCGACAGCAAGCTTTCGCGAAAGATAGGTTCCCTCCCGCCTATCCTCTCCTTGTTTTTAATCTTCAAGATGAGTACCTTTTTTCTGGCGCTTCGGGTGAAAGATTCCATTTAGTTCTGGCGTAATCATTGCCTTTGCTCCCCGTGGTATTGTCCTTGAAGTGTTAATAAAATGGTTTGGAAGTACAATCCTTGCCAAAACTCTTGAAAAAAATCACATATTTTGCTCAGCTCTCCCCCCTTCCTCCTTACAAGTTCATATTCACAAGGTATGAACATACAGAATTACTCCCAATACAATTAACAATACCAATACAACAATTACGAACAACAGAATTACTCCCAATACAATTAACAATACCAATACAACAATTACGAACATTTACACTAATAACACTAATTAAGATACCTAAATACTGTATGTTGAATTTGAACGAATATGAAATATTCCCCTTTTAAACATGAAATATTGAATGAATATGAAATATTCCCTGCCCCTTCTTGTAGTCATCCAGTCCTCCTTACAATGTTGGTTCCTTGTGCGATTACACATTTCTCACGGGCACAACAACGCAGCCAAAGCGATTTTCTTCATATTTGGTGATCAGTGCTTCGGACCAACATTGCTCAGGGGGGGGGGGGGCAGGGAAAAAGTGTAACGATAAGTTTCCTGCAATGTCTTTTGGATGCTTCATCACAAAAGAAAGAAGAGAAATGCCATGTTTTTTCAAGTTGTTTTGGCAAGGATTGTAGTTGTAAAACTTTTTGGAACACGTCCTTTNCTTCGGACCAACATTGCTCAGGGGGGGGGGGGGCAGGGAAAAAGAGTAACGATAAGTTTCCTGCAATGTCTTTTGGATGCTTCATCACAAAAGAAAGCAGAGAAATGACATGTTTTTTCAAGTTGTTTTGGCAAGGATTGTAGCTGCATAATTAGTACCGGGTGCGCCAAAATAAACTATGCACGTTTGGCAGGCCACAATATTTTGAACACTGGACCGATTTTGAAGATTTATGACTTAACAGAGAGCCTGAATTAGATTCTAGGACTTTTTGCAAAGTTTTCCATTTTCAGTTTTTAGAGCTAGAAGCGAGTTTCTTAAATGTTCGTTTTCGAAAATATTGAAAATGATGAAAAAAAGTCGGATCAAATTTTAAAAGATCCAACATGAATAAACAAAGAGAAAAGGTTTTCAGGGGGATTTGGGGGTTCAGTATGAACTCTTGTACAGCAGATTACAATTGGTCCATTTTTAGATCGCAAATCACCACGAAAAAGTTCTCTCTTTGTCCATTCATGTTGATTCTTTAGAAAATTTGATCGATGTTTTTTGATCGTCTTCAGTGTTTTCGAAAAAACAAAATCTTAGCAAACTCGCTTCTAGCTCTAAAAACTGAAAATGAAAAAATTTCAAAAAATCTCACTATCTAATTCAGGTTTTCTGCTAACAAATAAGTCATAAATCTTCAAAATCGGTCCAGTGTACGATTTATTGTCGCCTACCAAACATGCATAGTTTATTTTGGCGCACCCGGTAGTATATTTTTCAAATCTTTCAATGGATCATAAAAAAATCCAACTTACACTGAACATGTATCGTCAGATTATCTGATAATTTGGAGCCAGCTGCATTCGAAGCTTTGCACTGATAAGAGGTGCTATCAGTTCTATTAACTGAAGCAAACGCGAGAAGGGAAGAATTGGAGACAACCCTTCCTGAAGTCGTTGTCCATTGATACATTGCAGAAGGGTTTGAAGTTACAGAGCAACTGGCATAAAATGACGCTGTTTCGATCAGTGTGACACTGTTTGACGTGTTGAATGTTGGTTTATCAATATCTAAGGAAACAGAATAAGAAATTTTGATCAGGGATTACGTTATTATAGGAATTAACAATGCATGAAATTTACGCAAACTAAGAAATTCCCGTTAACTTTTTTTTTTATATATCATCATCAAAACAATTAAAACACAAAAGATTGCTTGTTACTGTGCCATCCAAAGCAGGAAAGGACACAAGGTCATCT
>REGL01000488.1:7681-28556 GCA_004194395.1 Aurelia aurita complex sp. Pacific | reverse complement strand
ACTTACACTGAACATGTATCGTCAGATTATCTGATAATTTGGAGCCAGCTGCATTCGAAGCTTTGCACTGATAAGAGGTGCTATCAGTTCTATTAACTGAAGCAAACGCGAGAAGGGAAGAATTGGAGACAACCCTTCCTGAAGTCGTTGTCCATTGATACATTGCAGAAGGGTTTGAAGTTACAGAGCAACTGGCATAAAATGACGCTGTTTCGATCAGTGTGACACTGTTTGACGTGTTGAATGTTGGTTTATCAATATCTAAGGAAACAGAATAAGAAATTTTGATCAGGGATTACGTTATTATAGGAATTAACAATGCATGAAATTTACGCAAACTAAGAAATTCCCGTTAACTTTTTTTTTTATATATCATCATCAAAACAATTAAAACACAAAAGATTGCTTGTTACTGTGCCATCCAAAGCAGGAAAGGACACAAGGTCATCTGGTCCCTACTTTGGATGGCACTTACAATTATAATACTTTAACAAACAAAAGGAACAATGTAAAGTAGCATGGTACCAAATTCCAAATGACGAAGAAAAACTTAAGATTTTCAAAATTTGGAATCCAATGTGGATAAAAATATATAACTTTCGTCGTACATGTTTTGTTTGGCACTGATTTTATGTTTCATAGTTGCGCTATTGCTTGATATATCAAGGAATGAAATCTCGATCAAAGAAACTAAATTTCATTCCAGTGTATCATAATCTTTGATTGATCAATACGATGCTAACCACTAATCATAGTCACAATCAATGTCTCTGTCAGAATAATCACAAATCAGACCAATTGTCAGAAGAATCACAAATCCGACCAATCATGAAAAATAGGAAAAATCAAATAAATCAAGGAAGCAGAGATGATCTTTTTCAGAATCATACGTTCTCGGGTGGACGAGTAGCATGTGCGGTACGTCATAGGAAAGAAAACGAGAGATTGAGAGAATTTGAGGGTGGACAGTGTGGACGGGTGGACGAATTACATGTGGTACGTCACATGAAAGAAAACGAGGGATTGAGAGAATCGAAGGGTGGACAGGGTGGACGGGTGAACGAGTTGCATATGGTTGAGTATGAACCATAGTTGAGTCATGTGGCCTCCTTTCGGCCTCGATGGCATCGTTTTGGAAATTTTGACAATCTGCTCATACCAAATACTGACCACAGATTTGGATTCAGCATTCAAACTTTCGTCTCGATTCAAATTCTCATAATCCCAGTGTGTGCGATGTTCAGGGTGTAGCTTTACAACCTCAGACATCATTCACGGCCAGATCCTTTATGAATTTTCAGTTTTATCACGGGTGGTAGGAAACGTTGAATTTAGAAAAAGTTTCATGCATGATACATGGAGTTATTCCTGTCCTACAATATCATTTCGTTCGCGATATATCGACTTGTTTTCCTTCTGTGTCTACCTCTCCTGCAAAGAGGCTATTTTAATCGCATTAACATGACCTCAAGGGCTCTGGAGCAATCAATTAAAATTGTGCCTTCGCAGGAGAGGTAGACACAGAAGGAAAACAAGTCGATATATCACGAACGAAATGATATTGTAGTATAGGAATAACTCGTTGTATCATGCATGAAGCTTTTTCTAAATTCAGCGTTTCCTACCGCCCGTGGTTTCATTTGTCATCATAAGAATAAAATCACGAGCACTAAGATTAAGAAAATTTGCAGCTAAAGTAACATTTGGGCGCTGAATCTGAATCTAATGTCAGATATTTCATATGAAGCAACTAGGAATTCTGAAAATTCAAAAATTAGGAAGGTTAGTTGAAAAAGTGTATCAAAACGACATTAATTTCCTTCATGTTGACAAAGCTCTATAATATTCCAATCTCATTCTCATTGATATCGTCAGTCATATTGATATCTCATTGACACTGACTACCTTTAAAGTTAGTTTACCTAAGTTGTGTAAATTGTTCTGTTTTACACGCTCTACGCTACAAGCAGCGTTAATTTCTCATAGTAAGGTGAGTGTTCAAACACGCAGAGATGGAAAAATGTTCACCTTCCTTCTAAAAACATGAAAATATGTGGAAAAGCATGCCTTCATCAGCCCAATAACTTTGTTTTTCAAATTACTCTAGCTACGATAAACATACCCAGACAAAGAATGTATAAATTCACTTGTTTGTGGCATTTAAATACTATTTGATAAACTTAGTTTTGAGGGGAGGGATTATTAAGGAAGGGAGGGACTTTCAATTCTCTTTTTTACATCAACTGGAAAATTTCACTCACATTGAACATTGATGGTAAGACTCGGGGCTTTCTTCGCTCCAGCTGCATTTGATACGGTGCAGTCATATACACTGGCATTTCTCCTATTGACAGAATCAAACGCGAGCACGGCAGAACTTGAAACAACTTCTCCGGAAGTCGTCCATACATACTGTGCACCCGGGCTTGAAGTTACAGAGCAACGAACGGAAAATTTCGATGTTTCTTTTAATGTTATACTTGTTGAAGTATTCAGTGTAGGCTCATCGATATCTAGAGATAATCAATCAATCAATCAATCAATCAATCAACCAATAATCACACAATCAACAAATCAATCAGTGAACTGATAAAGGAATATCACTACAAGCGCAAGAGTTAACAGTTAAGGGCACACTGTCGTGACTGTGACTTTGTTTCAAGGATAAAAGGAGTCAGATCGTTATCATCGTCGTGAACTTCACTGTACAGCGAAATTACCGAAGCTTACCTAATTCTATTTCAATTTATTGTATTATTCAACCAATCAACGCCACGACAGTGTGCCTTTAACTGTGGGTGAAATACTTGAAGGATACAGCTAAAAAAACTAAAAAATAAGAGAATAACGAGCAAAGGTATCTTTTGTTTAATATGCAGCACCATTTTGTTATGCTCCTTAATATGGCACTGTGATCCTCCCAAAAAAGATAGAATATGCTCAGACATGTTCAGGTCATTGCTCAGAGGCAGAAATATGCAGAAAATTTGGTCGTGACTTTAGGCCACTTTCGAAGGTTCCATAAAGGGGCCTACTCGAGAAATCCATCTAAATTTCAGAATGGAGTAGCCAATTTCAAACAGCTAATATGATAAATATATTTGAACATGTGCACTATCAAACGAGCTATTCGCCAATCTCATTGTCTTGGCATGGAGGCAGCATAGACTGATGACATTTGTCTAGGTTTTGCTCCATTGAATTGAACTCTTATTAAATGTCATAGCCATTGAAGCGGAATGGGTATTGCGGGGGTTATCGTCGGGGAATGGAGCGAAAACACAAGGACTCATGTAATAAATCTAGAGGCATCAGTGACTTTCCAGAGTTTTTTTACTAACTCCGTAGACCTGTGAAATTTTGGCTCTCTTGATGAAGATTATACCATTTTTCCTCTATCAATTTAGGATTTCCAATCATTGTAATTTTTTCAACATTTATCATGAATCCTTTCAATAAAAATATATCCAAAATCCCAACAAGGAAATCACAGCAAGGTTCCCTTCAAGCCATCAAATCAAAAAGAAGAAGAAATAACCATTTACACTACAAGTTATACAGATTTGGCATTAATGCTCCTTTCATCTGATCTACCCACAGGAAGCCCAGGCAATGTATCACCTCTCTACGGCTGTTTTATGTCTCCTTCATTGACTTCTGTACTGCGTAATCGTTCGAATGCGAGAGTTCGATGTGAAGTAACTAATACAGTACTATATAATAGTACAATAGTAGTAATAATAATAGTAATAGTATAACAGTAATGTTATATAGTACTGTACTAGTTACTCCACATCGAACTCTCGCATTCGAACAATTACGCAGTACAGAAGTCAATAAAGGAGACATAACACAGCCATAGAGATGTGGAACAAAGAAGACACAAAGGTATTACAATGAACTATTTTTAAATTTCAAACTTATTATTGCTCATGTAACTGCCTGGGTCTCCTGTGATTTACCTAGACAATGATAAAATCCACTTACACTGCACAGTGACTGATGCATTTTGGGATGTTTTTGATCCAGCTACATTCGACACAGTACATTGATAGACACTTTCATTTATTCTGCTGATTGAATTGAACGCAAGAACAGCAGAGTTTGATACAACTTTTCCTGAAGACGTAGTCCATACATATCGTGCAACAGGGTTGGCAGTCACGGAGCAACTGATGGACAACGGGGCTGTTTCATTCAATGTGATGCTGGCCGATGAGATATTAAGCTTTGGCACATCAATATCTAAGGAAAGATCAGAATGATTAATTGATTAGGTGATTGATTGATTGATTAGATCAGAATGATTAATTGATTAGGTGATTGATTGATTAGATCAGAATGATTAGGTGAGTAACAACGACATCGACACAGCATACAGGGTGTCCCAAAAAAATTGTGCCCCGTTTGTCTGAAGATTGCGACAAAACGGCAAAAGATTCTCGCCAAACTTTTGCATGATGGTGCTCTTCAGATGTTCAATTAAAGTTTGCCACCATCCCCATAAAGATCCGTTGAAAAATGATGGAGCTATGACCTTCAGGAGACCAAATTTGCACGATCACTGAAACCAGCGGTCGGCCATTTTGTCTTACTAATTTGCAGCGATAAATAGCTTCATGGATTGAAAATGAAACAGCAGCCTCCAATGTCATAGCTCTCGTGAAAATTCTGATAATCCTATGAGAGTTCCACTATTTCTGACCTCAGAGAAATTATTCTTACCTCACGTGAAGATACTTATCACTGCTAAATAGTAAGACAAAATGGCCGACCGCTGGTTTCAGTCATCAGGCAAATTTGGTCTTCTGAACGTCATAGCTCCATAATTTTTCAACGGATTGTTACGGGGATGGTGGCAAACTTTAATTGAACATCTGAAGAGCACCATCATGCAAAGATTTGGCGAGAATCATTTGCCTTTTTGTCGCAATCTTCAGACAAACGGGGCACAATTTTTTTGAGACACCCTGTAGATGGTAATAAAATAGATTTAAAGAGCATTTGCTAACCATATGACCCTTTGTGCGCTGAATGAAAACCAAACGAAAGAGAGCCTAGGCTTGTAACGATTTTCATATCATACGACAGACGACTTTAGAGCCGTAATGCATCATGGTTAGCTATACTGCAAAGGATCGCGGTACGCTATGGCTCATTGAAGGGTATACAATAGAAACAAGAGTATTCGGATGGCAAAGTTTCGCCGAAATTACTTTCCGTGTGAGCCTTCCCAGGGGAACAGTGTATGGTTTCTAATATCTTTTATTGTTCCAGGAAAGATGTCGAAATATTGAACATTTTCAGTTCGGCAATATTTGCCAGGAAATGCATTATAAAAGCGAGCAAAATTCGCCCCTGCATCTGCAGTCAATAAAAAAGTCATTGAACACTGATTCGCTGGTTTCAATTCAAGTCTTCATATTCAGTGGCAAAAGCCACTTGAGAGGTTCCTAAACGGGTAAAATTTGAATTAAATCCTTGAAATAATGCAGGAATGGGATTTTACGTACTGAGGCGGAGATTTCGTTAACTGAGGCTGGCAATAGGAAAAGCAACAGACCGGAAATGGGATTTTTACTACTTAATGCACATAAATCTATGAAAAATAGACCACGATAGACATATTTGGAAAATATTTCCAATTCGAGGCAAAGGCTGCAAGTGAAAGCACAACCACAGCCAAAACCATGCCTATTTTGCTGCAACAATGCGTACAAACCAATTCCATGTGTTGCTGAGACTAATGCACGTTGTTGGGACTTAGCCCCGAGTGGGGCAACCTCGTCCCCAGGGCCTTTTGTCATATTTGTCTCCGTCCCAATATGACAAAAGGCCTTGGGGACGAGGTTGCGGATGGGGTACTTCCATACTTGACCTAACGGGATATGTCGCTCAACAGGGTGTACTGTTGTGGTAAAATAATCGCACAAGTGGGTGTCATTTACGGACAAAAATCATGGGACAGGGTATCATAACTGATAAGAAAATTATCGGACAGGCTATCACACAGAAAGGAACATTTTTAGAGGTCTCTTGGAACAGTTGATAATGTATACTTTAAACAAAATTTTTATGAGACAGGCATACGTTTAGGGCAGTTTTTATGGGGCAGGGTTATCGTGTGGAGAGGTTTCTACAAACTTCCGTCACTTCCCCTAATCAAATACCCCCCAACCCCCTGGGGCATTTAGCTCACT
The DNA here is from genome assembly GCA_004194395.1 of Aurelia aurita complex sp. Pacific. Taxonomy (NCBI): domain Eukaryota; kingdom Metazoa; phylum Cnidaria; class Scyphozoa; order Semaeostomeae; family Ulmaridae; genus Aurelia; species Aurelia aurita complex sp. Pacific. Next base: position 22,356 of record REGL01000488.1, on the reverse strand, counting down.
ATTACAGCGACGCAAAGACCGTACTTCAAAGCAGTGATATAACTTCCAAAAAGGTGCTCATCCACCTACATATGACTGTAAAAATGGGATGCAGGACACCCCTTCTGGACCCTCCACTTACATTGGACATCAATGGTGAGATTCTTTGAGATTTTCATTCCAGCTGCACTCGTTGCTTTGCATTGATAAGTACTACCATTTCTTCTATTTATTGAATCAAACGCGAGAAGGTTGGTGTTTGATACAACTTGCCCTGACGCTGTAGTCCATATAAATTGTGCAGCAGGGTTCGAGGCTGCAGAGCAACTAATGTAAAGGTTTGCTGTTTCATTTAATGTGATGCTGTGTGATGCATTTAACGTTGGTTCGTCAATAACTATGAAATGAATTAGTATGGTTAGTAATGAATGAGAATCTTAGAGAGAAGCAATTAGCATAGACATCATTGATTAGTTTGTGGGTATAACGGAAAGGTTTGTTGATTCATTTAATGCAATGCTGTGTGATGCGTTTAACGTTGGTTCATCGATAACTACGAAACGAATTAAAATGTTTAGTGAGGAACGAGAAACTTAGAGAGAAGCAATTAGCATAGAAATCATTGATTAGTTTGTGGGTATAACGGAAAGGTTTGTTGATTCATTTAATGCAATGCTGTGTGATGCATTTAACGTTGGTTCATCGATAACCATGAAACGAATTAATATGTTTCGTTATGAACGAGAAACTTAGAGAGAAGAAATTAGCATATAAATCATTGATTAATTTGCAGGTATAATGTAAAGGTTTGCTGTTTCAATTAATGTGATACTGTTTGATGTGTTCAACGTCGTTGGTTGATCGATAACTATAAAATGAATTAGCATGTTTAGTAATGAATGATTGAGAATATTACGAACAACAATGTGCCTACATGTAATTGGTTAGCTTGGGGTATAAAAACGTAAGGATATCATTCAACAAGTTTAACGTAGTCAAAGAAGCAATAATCATGATCATGTATGAACTGCATTGCTCTCTGCAAAAGTTCTGATTTTTTGTCGAAAAATCTTTCAGAAGCAAATGTATACATTTATCCATCAAATGTCGATATGTATGCAATGTTGCGGGCCCCTGTGCGTTGTCGACAGTGTAGAGTACAGCAGACGAAAAACGTCAGTGCTAATATACTTATTTCAATTCACGTCTCCAAATTGGAAGGCAGCACGAAAAAGACACTTACATTGGACATCAATGGTGAGATTCTTTGAGATTTTCATTCCAGCTGCATTCGTTGCTTTGCATTGATAAGTACTACCATTTCCTCTATTTATTGAATCAAACGCAAGAAGGTTGGTGTTTGATACAACTTTCCCTGACGCTGTAGTCCACACATATTTTGCAACGGGGTTTGAGGCTGCAGAGCAACTAACGTAAAGGTTTGCTGTTTCATTTAATGTCATGATGTGCGATGCGTTTAACGTCAGTTCATCGATAACTATGATATGAATTAGTATGGTTAGCAATGAATGAGAAACTTAAAAGAGAAGCAATTAGCATAGACATCATCTATTAATTTACGGGTATAACGTAAAGGTATGTTGTTTCGTTAGGATGTGTTTAACGTTGGTGCATCGATAACTATGAAATGAGTTAGTGTGGTTTAATGAATGAATGAGAATATTGAAGACAACAGTTTGCATACATGTTATTGGTTAGGGTTAGGGTATATTGTAGGGATATCGTTCGACAAGTTTAACGTAGTCAAGACATTTGTACAAATTAGTATCTTCAGAAAGAAGAAGCAATAACCATGATAATGTGTGAATTACATTGCTTTCTGCTAAGGTTCTGAATTTTTGACGAAAAAACTTTCAGAAGCAACTGTATACATTTATCCATCAAAATGCGATATGTATGCAATGTTGCGGGTCCCTGTGCGCTGTGAACAGTTTAGAGTACAGCAGACGAAAAACCTCAGTGCTAATATACTCATTTCAGTTCACGTCTCCAAATTTGAAGGCAAAATCAAGTGCACTTACATTGGACATCAATAGCAAGATTCTGTGACATCCTTATTCCAGCTGCATTCGTTGCTTTGCATTGATAAGTAGTAGCATTTCCTCTATTTATTGAATCAAACGCTAGAAGGTTGGTGTTTGATACAACTTCCCCTGACGCTGTAGTCCATATATATTGTGCAACAGGGTTTGAGGCTGCAGAGCAACTAACGTAAAGCTGTGCCGTCTCATTTAATGTCATGATGTGTGATGTGTTTAACGTCGGTTCATCGATAACTATGATATGAATTAGTATGGTTAGTAATGAACGAGAAACTTAAAAGAGAAGCAATTAGCATAGACATCATTGATTAAATTGCAGGTCAGCGTTAACAGTTTGCTGTTTCGTTTAATGCATTTCATGGTATAATGTAAAGATTTGCTGTTTCATTTAATGTAATTCTGTTTGATTTGTTCAACGTTGGTTGATCGATAACAATAAAATGAATTAGTGTGGTTAGTAATGAATGAATGAGAATATTAGAGACAAAAACTTGCATGCATGTTTGTTATTGGTTAGCTTGGGGGTTAGATCTTTATCCATCAAATTTCGATATGTATGCAACGTTGCAGGTCCCTGTGCGCTGTGAACAGTGTAGAGTACAGCAGACGAAAAACCTCAGTGCTAATATACTCATTTCAGTTCACGTCTCCAAATTTGAAGGCAAAATCAAGTACACTTACATTGGACATCAACAGCAAGATTCTGTGACATCCTTATTCCAGCTGCATTCGTTGCTTTGCATTGATAAGTAGTAGCATTTCCTCTATTTATTGAATCAAACGCTAGAAGATTGGTGTTTGATACAACTTTCCCTGATGCTGTAGTCCACACATATTTTGCAACGGGGTTTGAGGCTGCAGAGCAACTAACGTAAAGGTTTGCTGTTTCATTTAATGTCNTCCCTGTGCGCTGTGAACAGTGTAGAGTACAGCAGACGAAAAACCTCAGTGCTAATATACTCATTTCAGTTCACGTCTCCAAATTTGAAGGCAAAATCAAGTACACTTACATTGGACATCAACAGCAAGATTCTGTGACATCCTTATTCCAGCTGCATTCGTTGCTTTGCATTGATAAGTAGTAGCATTTCCTCTATTTATTGAATCAAACGCTAGAAGATTGGTGTTTGATACAACTTTCCCTGATGCTGTAGTCCACACATATTTTGCAACGGGGTTTGAGGCTGCAGAGCAACTAACGTAAAGGTTTGCTGTTTCATTTAATGTCATGATGTGTGATGTGTTGAACGTTGGTTCATCGATAACTATGATATGAGTTAGTGTGGTTAGTAATGAATGAATGAATGAGAATACTGAAGACAACAGTTTGCATACATGTTATTGGTTAGGGTTAGGGTATAATGTAGGGATATCGTTCGACAAGTTTAACGTAGTCAAGACATTTGTACAAATTAGTATCTTCAGAAAGAAGAAGCAATAACCATGATCATGTATGAACTGCATTGCTCTCGGCTACAGTTCTGAACTTTTGACAAAAAAACTTTCAGAAGCAAATGTATATATTTATCAATCAAATTGCGATATGTATGCAATGTTGCGGGTCCCTATGCGCTGTGAACAGTGTAGAGTACAGCAGACGAAAAACGTCAGTGCTAATATACTTATTTCAGTTCACGTCTCCAAATTTGAAGGCAAAATGAAGTACACTTACATTGGACATCAATAGCAAGATTCTGTGACATCCTTATTCCAGCTGCACTCGTTGCTTTGCATTGATAAGTAGTAGCATTTCTTCTATTTATTGAATCAAACGCAAGAAGGTTGGTGTTTGATACAACTTTCCCTGACGCTGTAGTCCACACATATTTTGCAACGGGGTTTGAGGCTGCAGAGCAACTAACGTAAAGGTTTGCTGTTTCATTTAATGTCATGATGTGCGATGCGTTTAACGTCAGTTCATCGATAACTATGATATGAATTAGTATGGTTAGTAATGAATGAGAAACTTAAAAGAGAAGCAATTAGCATAGACATCATCTATTAATTTACGGGTATAACGTAAAGGTATGTTGTTTCGTTAGGATGTGTTTAACGTTGGTGCATCGATAACTATGAAATGAGTTAGTGTGGTTTAATGAATGAATGAGAATATTGAAGACAACAGTTTGCATACATGTTATTGGTTAGGGTTAGGGTATATTGTAGGGATATCGTTCGACAAGTTTAACGTAGTCAAGACATTTGTACAAATTAGTATCTTCAGAAAGAAGAAGCAATAACCATGATAATGTGTGAATTACATTGCTTTCTGCTAAGGTTCTGAATTTTTGACGAAAAAACTTTCAGAAGCAACTGTATACATTTATCCATCAAAATGCGATATGTATGCAATGTTGCGGGTCCCTGTGCGCTGTGAACAGTTTAGAGTACAGCAGACGAAAAACCTCAGTGCTAATATACTCATTTCAGTTCACGTCTCCAAATTTGAAGGCAAAATCAAGTACACTTACATTGGACATCAATAGCAAGATTCTGTGACATCCTTATTCCAGCTGCATTCGTTGCTTTGCATTGATAAGTAGTAGCATTTCCTCTATTTATTGAATCAAACGCTAGAAGGTTGGTGTTTGATACAACTTTCCCTGACGCTGTAGTCCATATATATTGTGCAACGGGGTTTGAGGCTGCAGAGCAACTAACGTAAAGCTGTGCTGTTTCATTTAATGTGATGCTGTGTGATGCGTTAAATGTTGGTTGATCGATATCTATAAAGTGAATTGGTATGGTAAGTAATGAATGACAACATTAGAGAAAAATGATTGCATTTTATTGTATTCCATTGTATTTGATAATGATGATGATGATGACTATCTAGACTGATTACCAGTTCGTAGTTATTGCTATTGATAGGCTGATGTGCACTATAACTACGACTCATGAACTTCGCATTGAAAATTGGGACGAATTTGTTTCCCTTGACGTCACGTCCGATATGGAAACCATCGCAACGCTGTACGGAAAAGCCGAGCATTGGCAGTGGGCCTAACTTGTCGGCTCAATCCTCAGATAATAAAACGCCTCAAAATTAAACTTTTGAGTGACGTTAGAAATGAACAAAAGCCACAAGTATCCAGATGAATGTCTCCTGAATCCAAGAATCAACAAACATTTCAATTTCAATCAGAATTTTCTCATTTTGAATGCCACTTCGCTTCTAGACTGATTATATGTTCGTAGGTTATCGCTATTGATAGGCTGATGGACGCTATAAACTACTGGAGCGACTCAACTGGAGCGACAACAACAACATTAATTCACTTCAATTAGATGAGCGTAAGTTGAGGGTCCTTATGTAGTGAGGCTACTTCGCTTCCTTCACTTCACGAAAGTGCACGCCAAAGCGATGAAATTTTCTAACTACCGAAAAGAGGCCATTAACCTCGTTTCAACATGAATAGAAAAATCGGTGGCCTCCTTGTTTATTTTCGTCCCACTTTTTGAAGTGAAAGTCCATAAGTCCCAGTTTGAGCAAAAAAATATGTTGTTGTTGTTGTCATTTCTGTTGTTGTTGCGAAAACTGGGAATATATCGTAAGTCTAATGAATATCAAAACAATAAAGGACAAATGAAGACACGTGGCCTCCTTTTGTTTTATTTCTAAACCAGACGCTATAGATCCGTCATTCGTCTTCAATGCCAATGTGATGCTTCATGTTTAAATGTCATAACTCTAGAATCGTATGATCGACTTTAGTGAAATAAATCTTCACATCTAAATTTGGTTTTCTATTACAGACTGGTGATTGATTGATTCATTCCAATCATGATATATTCAGTTTTCTGGGGTCTTATGGCTCGCTATGGTGGCTTGGCTTGTTGCAACGACTCCTACGATTTCAACGATCTAATGTGAACCAGGATTAACCATGTATTGCACGCAAAATAACCATTCTTACATAAATTCAACTTACATTGGACAGTGATGTTAAGATTCTTGGATATTTTGGATCCAGCCGCATTCAACACTGTACATTGATAAGCAGTGTCATTACTTCTATTGACTGAGTCAAACGCAAGAACAGCCGAATTGGATACAACTTTTCCTGATGATGTGGTCCATTTATACTGCGCAGAGGGGTTGGAAGCTACTGAGCAACTGACGTATAACGGTTCTGTTTCGTTCACTTTGATAGTATTTGTTGTGTTGAACATAGGCTCGTCGACATCTGAAAGAAAGCACTCAGATTTTCAGACATTCAGGCCAGCAATATTTGACGAATGGTAAGAGAATTTAGACAGTTAAAGGGGCTCCGTCGCCAAACAATAAACAAATCCGTAAACTCGCACGTGTCACCAATTATCCATTGTTCATCCATTGTTATCTGCAGTTTGTTTGGTGGCTTCACCCAAGCCACCAAAAAGTTACCGTTAAAAATCCACTTATGTCCGAGCAATCGTAGAAGATATGAATGTTTGGTTTGTTCCTTAGTGAAGTACAATGATTAATGTCCAAACAGCAACTTTCAATTTGAAAAAAATATGAAAATCCTGCGTGATATCACCTTTCAAAAACTGCAAAAATCATCGTTTTGTTTACATTTTGGCGACGGAGCCCCTTTAAGACATCGTTTCCTCAGGTCTTCTATATTTCAGTTCTAACGCGAATGACCTGAGCCAAAATGATGTCATCAATAATTGGACAAACAAAAACCTAGCTACACATACTGTTGTTTCTTTGGTCTTGCTTTGCTTGAACGCGAGCTGAGATTATCAAATACAATAGGCCAACATTTGTAGACCTGCGAGATCTTATATTTAAACTCTTTCACTTTTCGGTGAATATCTGGAAATCAGCATTCACAGAATAGTACAAATTTGAAGTATATCGAATATTTGAAAAAGAAGTTTCACGATTTACTGTCTCTTGCTACCACTCATTCAACTTCAAGTTCAACTCCAAACTTTGACTGAGGTTTAGTAAATTTGATCCCTTTTGGCAAAAACTCATATTTAGGCCTAGTTTGTATGAGGAAAAAATACCTCACCTGCTACACCTGGGGTTGGGAGGTGAGGTGAATTTCAGCCACTGTTTATATGAGATATTTTACCTCACCTGTCAGCGCCGAGGTTCTGAGGCGAGGTGGAGTAAAGTTTATCTCCCGTGAAATCAGAACGAATTAACCAATAAGAATCAACTAATAGTTCAATTCACCTCACCATACCGGTGGTGTTTCGTTTCTATCGAAAAGTTTAATTTCTCCCAGATGAGATGCCACCTCTGGTGAGGCAAGATCTCGCTATACCGGTGGTGTTGCGTTTGTCATATGAACGCAAAACGAAAAAACAAAGGATTCTGTGGTAGGATGGAATCTCGCCTGTCAACCCCGGGTCTGGCAGGTGAGGTATATTTCCTCATATAAACAGGCCCTTAGCACAAAGCATTAGCAACTTGATAATTAGCATTATAGTTGAAATCTGACGATGATGTGTGACAAAATGAAAATTACAAAAATCTTCACTGTACGATTTACTTACACTGCACAGAAACGGAAACATTCTCAGAAACCAGCCATCCAATGATATTACTTGTATTGCAAAAATAAATGCCAGCATCACTTCTATTGACAGAAGAGATTGAAAGTACGTTGGACTTGATGATCTCAACAGTAGATCCACTGTTATCATATTTGAGCCATGTGAAGTCAGCAGCAGGTATTGAACTGGAGACACATTCGATGCGTAACGTTGATGATTCGTTTAGGGTTACTTGAGATAGCCCTATGGCAGGCTTGCGAATATCTGAAGTTATAAATATCAAATCATTCATAATATGCGCATACTAACCGGTTTCGGATTGTACAGGAAAATAGGAAGCCCGAGGTCATGAAATTACAGACCGAGCTTGCGAGGTCTGTGCAATAAGACCGAGGGCTTTATATTTTCCTGTACAACTATAAAACCGGTTAGTATGAGTATTATTACCTGATAGCTTCTAATTTTGACTTATATCATTTCGTCAAACACATTTTGTTATTGCTTAAGATTATTGTAAATATCACAGGCCTAAATCAGTTGCTGTGATGACAAAAACGCGTCCTTGTATCATACTATACAAGGCTACGGGAAAACCGCGGGAACTGTGCGATTAACCAATAGGATTGGCGGAATTATGGTATTGCCTCGTTTTTGAAACGTCAGTCAGGTAACAAGGGTTCATAAGGATGTATAAAGGTGGTCCCAAAATACTCCACATAAACACAATATTTCTTCTTTCTTATGATATGCAATTTTGATATGTCGATGCAGTTATGCACTATTTAATTTATGTTCACAATTGACCCAAACATTTATTTAAAGATGTCAATCTAAATTACTATATCGTTCTTTTCTGCATAAAATTTAAGCTGAAATGTAAAACGCCTGCAGAAGCACTTAAAATACTTCAAGGGAATTGAAACAATGATATGACACTATGGTTGAAAATAGAATTGACAACACGCCATCTGATTGGATCTTCACTTTCAAACGCTGTCTCACTGGACCGATAAACATAGACATGCCAATAGCCCTATTTAACTGTGTTGATTCCTTTTAAGCCATTTCTTGATAAAGACACTCTTTCCATATTTTTATCCAAGACTATTAGCCCCCTTCTCCCGAAAAATCTTGATTTGTAAGGTTGTTATCCTTGTGGTTCAATATGGTCGCAATTCGTCATGTGTCGGCATGAAAGAGAGGTAAATTGTAAAGCAAGGACAAATTAGCTTATACCCCATTCACACTGCAAGCTAAACCAGTTTAAACTAAACAAGGTTATGGAGAGGGACCTTCTGATTGGTCAATCTAGCAAATCGAATGAATTTGATTGGTTGAAACGTAACGTGGAGTAGACAAAGCTGGTTTAACTGTGTCATTGTGAAAGCAGTATTAGCTACGGTGTTTCAAGACCAAATTTGACAGGACAAGAGAACTGGAGACTAAGGTGCCAATGGGAGCTATCTGCTCAACTTCGGCAATAATGGATCCCTTAAAATACACTGAAAGAAACTTACATTGTACGGTCAGTTGTGCTGCATTGGAAAAAGTGACTGAATTTTTATTTGAAGCAACACAAGTGTAATTTGTGGCATCGCTGTCACTAACATTTCGTAATGTCATCTTTGTTCCATCAGATGAATACAAACTGCTGCTAGAATTCGTGAGTATAGTTGTGGCTTTCTTCCACATAATTTCTGGGGTTGGAAAGCCATCTGCACTGCATGAAAATGTTACATCTGAACCCTCTGGGACTGCTTGCGGCAGAGGATGTGTCAGGATTCTGGGATAAACTAGAAAGAAAATATCGATATTGTTAGGGCTCAAATCTTTAAAAAGGTCGTTTTCTTTTACATTTCCATTACAGTTTTCTTTTAATTAAATGGCTTGAAAGAAACTTAGGGTGTTTTGTTGCAAATCTGCCGTGGAGATTCATTGATATCTTGATTAGTTTCAAAATGGCGGCATTTATTAAATTTGAGGCTATGACGTCATCAAATTTCTAAATCCTAAGCCACAAAAGCTACAAATTTCTGCTCGCCATCAAATTGTAGACCTTCATAAACCGTGGTTTTCTTGAAGATTATATCACTTTTCTTCTATTGGTGTAAGATTTACGATGATTTAAATTTTGTCAAAATTCTCCGTATCTCGATTATTTAGAGAATTACAGCGTCTTCCTTATTTCACCCAACTCATTCTTTTGTCATCAAATTATTAAACTGCAACCAAGAAAAGCAAAAAATTTCAGCATATAACCACACTGTACACTGTGGATATCTTTAAAATTTTACCATTCTTTCCTTCCGAGCTATCAATTATAATTTACGGCGATTTTGACAGGAACTGACTCGTTTTGCATGCGAAAGGATTTTTAAAGAGCCATTGTCACCCAGAATCCTTTGCAGGCACGCTAGAATTTAAGACTGCCTGCAAATCAAATTAGGCCAAAGCAATCAAATTTTTGAATTAGAATTTTTGGAGATTTTGACGGGAACTGACTCGTTGTGCATGCGAAAGGATTTTTAAAGAGCCATTGTCACCCAGAATCCTTTGCAGGCACGCTAGAATTTAAGACTGCCTGACAATCAAATTAGGCCAAAGCAGAAATATGGATTGGCAATGATGAAAGTTGATCTGATGAAAGTCAAATAAAATAAAACTTTCGTATCAGTTCAACTACTGCATTGTGGCCCCATAATTTTCGTTTGGGCCAAATTTGATTTTCAGACAGTCTAAAATTGCAGTGTGCCCACACAGGACACTGGGTGACAATAGCTCTTTAAGAGAACAATGACAGATAATGTTACAATAGAACTCGCTATTTTTCATTGACACCTACAATCGCAGACAAAACTCCTTGTAACAGTCGTTGATTTTTGCAAAAAAATTTAGCAGGCCTGTCTGCCCCTCTTAGAAAAGGCCAACTTTTGCTACAAACCCCCTCCCCCCGGTTCAATGTTGGGTGGTAATGGTCACATGTTGTCTCGTAATCAAGTCCAAAACCACCAAAGTGCAAATCAACATTGATTAGGGGGGCGGGGGGAATTAAAACACACAGTGCTAAATTTACACAAAAAAAGAGTACTGTTACAAGAGTTTTGTCTGCGATTGTCTGAATGTAGATTTTCTGGTAAATCGAGTCTTACGGCTTACTACGGCAAATATCGTATCACAAAGTTCACTCATTTAGTTTAAATATATTGTACTAGCATATTACTATCGAAAAGGCATTGTATTGCTTCCATCAGAGGATGTACTCATTTCCTTTTGAGGTTCAAAATAGCTATAGTGTGTGTGCTAGCGGATATATCTGATGAAAGCCCTCGTCTCTTACACTCATGAAGGTAAAAATGTTTTTATATCCATTGTGCCACCAATTTGCCATCACCGGATGCTTGTGAAAATTTCACCCAAAGGCAAATACAACCAATGAATGAACTAAATCTGCGATAAAAGGGCAATTGTTTATCAGAGGCCAAATTTATTTCGAGTTGAACTGCCGAGTAAAAGTAAGATGGCGGCAAATTTTATTGAAAACGAATTGGATCCTAGAACTGTTCGATCCACGTACATGGTAACATACAGCCAAGCAGATCTCAAAAGGTTCCCCACGAGAGAGTCATTTGCAAAGGTAGTTGTTCGCACTTTTGAATCAAAAGGAAAGGTGAAACCATTGCACTGGGCCTGCAGCCGCGAAGATCATGCTGATGGTGGAAAGCACTATCACCTTGCTCTCAAACTCAGTGGCAACAAACGGTGGAATAGATCTAAGGCTCGTTTAATGGACGAATACGGCATTTCTGTACATTTTTCAAGCAGACATGAGAACTATTACTCCGCTTATGATTACGCGACGAAGTTCGATAAAGCAGCATCATTCCATTCTGAGGGGCACCCACCATTAGCAGATTCACGATCTCCCAGAACTAAACTGCCATCAAAAGCACGAATGACGGCAAGCCAAGAAGCAAAGCGTCAGCGTCGTGAATCTTCGACAGACTCTGCATCAGCCAGCACATCTTCTGCCACCGACAGTTCAAAGCCAAAGCCAAAACGGAGGAGGTTATCAAATCTTGAAATGCAAAAGATGATTGTTGCCAATAAAATTCATACCGACAACGAACTATGGGCTCTTGCGAAAGGACAAAGTGACGAAGGACGGGAGGATTTTACGGAAGCGATTTTAGGCAAGAAAGACGCACAGCGGGAGTCAATGACTGTAAACGCTTGGAAGTTAGAAGAGTCTCTTTCAACTCTTGAGCGGGAAAAATCGTCCAGAATGGAGCTCATAAAAGCTGCACTTGATGGAGATTGTGTGCCGAGATGTTCTAAGCAGTGGATTGAGAGTGCAAGGCAAGTGATCAAACAGAATCACATCAATGTCCATGTGTTTTCCTATGCACTTAGAGAACTGTTGATGAAAGGAAGGGGCAAATGGCGTAACCTCATGATAGTAGGGCCTGCGAACTGCGGTAAAACATTTCTGTTGCAGCCACTCACTACTATCTTTAAGACATTTGCGAATCCAGCAACGACCACCTTTGCTTGGATAGGGGTGCAGGACAGTGAGATCATATTTCTGAATGATTTTCGCTGGTCTTCTGAAATAATTGCCTGGAAAGATTTACTTTTGCTGCTAGAGGGGCAGATAGTTCGATTTGCTGCACCTAAGTCACAATTTGCACGTGACATTGTGTTGGAGAAGGACACGCCGGTTTTTGCGACAAGCATTGCTCCGATAATTTATACAGGCCGTTGTACCTCAGCCTCAAACAGGATGGAAGACGACATGATGGACTCGCGTTGGAAGGTCTTCGAGCTTCGACATCAAATCCCACAAGGTGAACAGAAAGAGATCCCTCCCTGTGGACGATGCTTTGCAGAGCTTGTGATGCTAGGCGCTGATTTAGAGTAACTTTGATAATTTTCCGATTTTGACTGATTGAACGAACTTGATTCGAACTATTTCGTTGAATTTTCATCCAGTAGATATAGTATTTGAACACTTATTTCGGTTAACAATACGGATAACCAATTGGTTAAGTAGCGATTGGGTTAAAAATAAAGGATTTTGCTTGCTTTAAGACGAATAACCACGGTTAACCACGATTAACCAATCTTAGTTAAAAAAATATTGTTACAATTTTTTTATAAAATCTCTGGTTAACCGTGGTTAACCGTGGTTATTCGCTACATCATTCAGTGAAATGGCCCGTTTTTGTTCGAAGAAGAGGTTAACCGTTTGGTTAACCGCACTTTTAATTTGTTCTTGAATTAGGGCTGCCGGAGTTGATTTTTCTCAGCAGGTGATAATTCTTGGTTGCTGAATTTCAATAATGTGACCTTGTCGCAAAATTCAAGAAAAACAGAGACTGACATACTTCTACTTATCAGAGAGACTGCATACTTGGCGCAATCGGCAATAGTATCACCAGCTAGATAAGAGTAATTAATTGGTTTTCGACACAAATAATTGATAGAATCAAATACATTGCATTAATTGCATACTTATGAACAAAAAGGAACATTTATATTATGTGGGAATAACCATTCACTGCAGTTTATTAGTTCATTAATATTTTAGTCTGTTGCCTTTTTCCGTGATGATTTTCTTCATTCTACTTCCCATTGATTCAATTATGTTGTTGATATGGGATACTGGTAATTCAAACAGAGTGTGCTTTATTCTTGTTTCAAAGTCGACCATGCTCTCCGTTATGATGTTGTCCTTAATTGCTTGATTGTCTAGTTGTCTTTTAACCAGATGAAAAATGTTTTCAATAGGGTTGATGTCCGGACTACGTGGTGGTATTTGCAATAAGTCTGCATTCACAGCAACCATGGCATCCTTTGCTAACTTTGAGTTTTGAGATGGGTCACCATCTTGGATCCACATTCGAGTATTTTTCCGTGCAGAGTCAAAAATGGTATCAAATTTATCAATCACGAATTGTGCAAAGCTTTCCCCATTTAAGTGCTCGTAGGTCTCTGCAGAAATCACTCCCTCGTTGTGCGATATAGCAACAAAAAGCTTCACTTGCTTGCCGCCAGTGCCACATTTCTTTCCCTTCGCTGTACAGCCTTGCAAAAGTCCTTCGTTTGCCCTTCTCCAAACCCTCCCCCCTAGGTGCCAGTGCCTGATCTTTAGGATGTCTCTTGTACACAAAACTGACACCATCGAAATAAAATGCTATATGTTTCGTCCAGACATCTTCTGGATACTCGTTTATCATTTTCTTAGAAAATTTAACCCTCTTCTGTTGATCCGACTTCGATATTAGTCCCTTTTTTCGTGCTTGCCTGGATTTGTAGCCATTCCTGTTCAATAGACGCGTTATGGTTCTCACGCTGACACTTTCGATTTTGCATTCTACCATCAACCGCCTTGCCGTCCAGTTAGGAAACTCTTTTCGAAGTTTAGGAACCTGCCTTAGAAGCAGCCTTTCATCCTTCGCCGTTAGTTTCTTAGGCCGTCCTCCAATTCCCTGCCTGGATTTCGATCTGATGTTTGCCTTTGAGTTCTCTTTCCAGATACGATATATTTGAACTAGTGATACCCCCGTTTCTCTGTGAAGCTCAGTAGCAGAAGTATTTCTCTTAAACTTTATAAAAGCTCGAGTCTCCGACGAAATAGGACTGCGATACACCATTTTCAACTGCTAATGAGCAACACAACCAACCAACTACACAACTCAGGCATTTTTGTCAAATTTTCATCAAACAAAAGCCTCATTTGACGTCATCATGAATCAATTTGCGCAAGAAACATCATAAAATTGGTTCTTGGGACCAGGTCCCTTGGACAATGCATTGTAATAGGCTAATATGCGCATTTTCTCCAAAAATGGTGCTCAGACAATCGCAGACAAAACTCCTTGTAACAGTTGTTGATTTTTGCAAAAAAAATTAGCAGGCCTGTCTGCCTCTCTTAGAAAAGGCCAACTTTTGCTACAAACCCCCTCCCCCCGGTTCAATGTTGGGTGGTAATGGTCACATGTTGTCTCGTAATCAAGTCCAAAACCACCCAAAGTGCAAATCAACATTGATTAGGGGGGCGGGGGGAATTAAAACACACAATGCTAAATTTACACAAAAAAAGAGTACTGTTACAAGAGTTTTGTCTGCGATTGTAGA
>REGL01000487.1:166316-216914 GCA_004194395.1 Aurelia aurita complex sp. Pacific | reverse complement strand
AAGGGGCCTCCAAATTTCTTGAAAAGAATTTTCGCGAGAGTAGCTATTTGAAGAGTAAAAGGTTTAAGCTGCATGAAAAATAATGCAAGCTGTGATTGTTTGTCAGCCTGTGGCAAGTTAAAACACTAACGAGAATGTCTACCAAATGAAAAATTCAATCAGAATGCTTTTATTGTGTACTTTGTTATCGTTATTGAACAATTTGTGTATTAGAATGACACATCACACAACATTACATTTTAAGATAGAATTTGTCATTGAAGTCTAGATTATTCCACTTTGAAATGTACTTTTAAGGTAGCCTAAAATATCGAGGTAAATGTTTTCATGGCTCAAAAGCCTTATTTTGCCGGGTGTTGTAAGTTTATGAGTTCAAGGGATGTACCAACACCTCAAGTTTTTGAGTAAGTATTTAGAACCATCAATTTGCTTTGTTTTATGTTTTACAATTTTCCTCGGTGTCTGTCACAACTTGCCCCGTGCCCAGGCAAGTCTCAACTAATCAATCTCAATTTTATTTCCCATCTGCGAGAAAACAGCAGCCCCACCAACAAAATATAAATTGCATTACGCAGCCAATGGCCAAACCTGGCAAATGGTGGTAGCACGAAGAACCTGCATGTTGCGTTTGAGGACAAACATGCCATTCTTTCCAAAATGTGTTACAACAAGCCCCGGCCTCGCCTAATATCAAAATGCCCACACATTTCCTAGTTGATTAATACGATTAGCTGTTTTCAAGTAGAAATATAAGCATTGCGTTAGCATTGTCAAAGAATGCATGGACAATATTCCTGTGTTGGTCTGCAAGCTTATTTTGGAAGCAATTTAGGTATGCTAGAAGAAATTTTATTCCCAGTGGAATATAGCAACTTATAATCCTAATTGCAAGGCATTTTGGCAAGGTTTTGCAGGGAATTTTGATTTTTGCTACCAGGAAGAAAACCTGGTTTCTAGCTTTAGTTGAATATGTCGAGTGACGATATATGAATAGAAAATTAGCATGTAACTGTAAAAAAAGACTGTTGGCAAGTTTGATGATACTTTGTAAAAATATATGGCTTAAACGCAGAGCTTCCAAGCTGTGACTCGCTAAATGAACCAAAGAAACATTTTTCAATTTTAAAAGTTTGTTCTGCAGACATTTTCAAACGCTTAAACTCTCTAAGACTCAATCGGTATAAATACCACGGAACAGATCTTAATTATTGAAAATGCAAAAATCAGTTATTAACAATTTCTTCCAGTTTTCAAGTCAAGAGTTTCTTATAGAAATACGTTAAAATCTTAAGAAACATCCAAAAAATGACAAGAAGATATTCTGAAGTTACGATTGTCCACCTAACTTTCGATGCAGTAATATGAGGCTCTTTTTCTTTCACAAAAATCTCATATAATACATTCTATTGAAAAATTAAGAGTGGAAAATATCTTCAAAAAAGACGTTTGAGAAAAGTTTAAAAAGAGCCTCCATTGTTTTGTCAGATTTTAAAACATGTCTTCGACCGACAGTCGCGTGGCCGCGCACTTTTTCCAGCCTTGCTTATTAGAGAGGGGGCATAATAGAAAGGGGGCTAAAAATAGCTTTTATGGTATACCAGAATACAAGTAGCATCTTATACATACCACTAGGAACTGTCAGATTTGGCGTGGTTCCTGAAAAGAAATGGAGAAACAGTGAGTTGAAGTCGGAATAAGTTTTTGCAAAAGTCAATGCACCTTAACTAAACGTATGACGTGTTTTTAAATGATACAGTTGATTCTGAATAAAAATAAATTCATGCTTTCTTTGAACCATCAACTTCTGACATAACATGTTCAACTTTACCGACTTTTAGAATTCTATCAACTTAACGCATTCAACTTAGAAGGGAGGGGCTTATTAGAGAGGGGGCATAATAGAAAGGGGGGCTAAAAAGAGCTTTTACGGTATACCAGAATACAAGTAGCATCTTATACATACCACTAGGAACTGTCAGATTTGGCGTGGTTCCTGAAAAGAAATGGAGAAACAGTGCGTTGAAGTCGGGTGCCTGGTCACATGGTTGGATGGGTTTCATGCCCCGGAAACAATGAAACAACGTTCTATCGGTGTTCTATTTATAGACGAGCCTATTTACCATAGCACATTTCCTTTATACCGGGTGAGCCAGAAAAAAGTTCCCACTTTCGAAAATTTGTAGCACCACAAGTACTTCATGGATTTGAATGATTCAAATTCTAGTTAAAAGCCAAAAGATTAAAGTATTTTTGTGATTTTTATCGTCTTCTTACGAGCACTGCAAATATAGGTAAAGTAAACTTTAGAAAAATTTTCATGTTTTCAAAATGACTGAAAGAGGGCCTAAAACACTTGATCAAATCGTTAGGACTCCCCTCATACAGAACGATACACACGTGCGTTTTACCTCTCTCAAGAGTAATAAGACACAGATTCTCAAACAGATACTAAAGATTTTCAATCCCATGACAGTAAATGTTCAGACGGTATCTCTCACCCAGGAGAAATTGCATTTTCTCTGTTGTTCTGAGCGAGGAGTCCTTTACGATTTGATTATGTATTTTAGGCCTTTTCAGTCATTCTGTAACCACAAAGTTTTTCTATATTTGAATTTACCAATTTTTACAATGCTTGTAACAAAGTGAGAAAAATCTCAAAAATACTTCGATCTTTTGGCTGTCAAGCAAACATTGATTCATTCCTATCCATTCAGTTCTTTTGATGCTATGAATTTTAAAAAGTGGGAACTTTTTTCTGGTTCACCCGGTAGAATCTCGAACGAATTTTTGAAAAAATGCAACTGTATTTTGGCCAACAAAAACATGTTTTAAATATGAGACAGTAACAAAATTTTTCTGAAAAAAACAGGCCTTGCAAGTAGCAACTTACCATTTCGAGCAAATACTTCATTGGATGTTTCCTCCTCATCGATATCGACATGTTTCGGTGGCTCAGAAAGGCATCTTGCTCTCCTATTAGCAGCAGATACGACAACCCGTCTTGAATCTATTATAGGGGAGCCATTTTCACTTAGCCTCTTACTGCGAATGAGATCCTCCATTTCACTTGAATTACTGCCTGGTGATGATGAAACGGGTTCATCTGGAGAACATGACGCTGGTCGCTCTTCATTTTCGCTTAGCAAATCCAGCATAACGTAATCTATGAGAAAATACTTCAGTGTCATACTATAGGCAATAATGCACCATTTTAAGAGTTCTATTTACCCCTGCTCTCTATTAAGCTTCGCTCTATTAATCCCCCTCTCTAATGAGCCCTTCTCCGCTGAGCCAAAATTTCCAACAAGCCACCCTCACTATTAAGCCCCCCCCCCTACCTATATCAAATATAAAATATATCAATAACAATATGAAACCCATTATCAAGTGAAGTAAGATTAGTGGAACGTAGGATAAAGAATAGTAAATTCGAAAGAAAGAAATCGAATTAAAGGGAATCGGTGTGACGTAAATGAAAGAATAATAGGATAGGTAAGCATTGCAAAAAGAACGGGCAAAGGAGGAGAAGGAGCTGGTTAGAATAATGTCATTGTAATTAATTAAATTGCAGGGAAGGGAGTTCCGCGTTTGAAAATTACTTCCTCTTTTATCCTATGTTCCACCAATCTTACTTCACTTGATAATGGGTTTAAGCCAAGCCCAAAATGTGGTACAAAATAAAGCTCTGTTCAAAGCACAATTATCTATGCTGCTATTTGTTTGTATTTAATGAAACATTGTGTAAGACGCACACAAAAAGATTTTTGTGCATTTAAAAAAATGATTGGTCGTTAAACAATGCTATATTTTCATCGCTGAGCTCAACCAAAACTGTTCACATTTTTAGGGATACCCGGTCTTTCTAACAAATCAGTCATACAGTTTTGATTTCATTGGTGATTTTGCTTGCAGCGGTTTCTGAAGAAGCATGAAAATTGTTTAAATAATTGATCAAAGTTAAGTTGTCACCCTTTTTGGCGAAAGTTCCATTATTCATTCAACAAAGTTAGCCATCACAACACGTTGCCTCTGTTGAATCGACAGCGTGTTGCATCCACGTATTTTGTAAACTCTTATTGCTAGGGAAGTTGTCAAGAAGCTAGCGAGATCTTCGTAAGTGGAAGATGAAGTTTGTCAGCAAAACTAAATAGAAAATGAAGAGTCCTAACCATTACTGGTCAATGAATACGACTTTACTGCAGGCTGCTTTTTCTTTGGTGTGTCTTTAGCCTTAAAATATGAGAGAAACATGGGTCAATAAAGTAAGCCACAAATTTATGCCTATCTTGTGGGCCTGTTGCTGCAGGCCAGACCGTTCATATCACTGCTGGGAGGAAGAACATGAATCTCGAGTACCAATCAATTGGTGATCCCGAGGAGACCATTTTGAGTCGTTGATCACAGATCAGCAGAAAACAAATTTAAGGAAAGTAAAATAGGAAAATTCGATTGACGATTTATGCATTAGAATATATCTATTGGGTGAGTAAAAAAAAACTTTGTGAGGTAACACAACACGTCAACTAAGACGAAAAAATGCTGTCGTTCTAAATCGGTTCTATTGTTCCCTAGTTATGATAGATTATAGAAAATTGTTCAATGTCAGAGTCCTTCAAAAGAGAGAGTCCTAAGATCCATGATCGCATTTGCTAACAAGCCAGCATTAAGATAGAGAATACTATTTGAAATATCAAATACGGCTCACGAAATTTCCGAGTGCAAAGAATAGCAGGGCTAGTACCTACACAATTTGTTCAGTTGGCAATAATATAACCCGCTCAAAGCTAGTGTGCATTGGTAGGCTGATTACATGGTCGTAGTTATCACTATCAAAGGGCTGCCGAACGCTCCTAACTGCGACTCATAATCAAACGCTATTATTTGAAATGACTATTTCTTCTTCGTTTTGATAAGGGCCTAGGCAACCCTTGTATTTTTTTTCTAATGAAACACTTCGAGTTGAAAAATTCACAGTAAATCAGTTACTGCTTAGAGAAAGCAACAAAAATAGTACCTACGTATAAAGATAAACGTTGTCGCCAACTGTTTTCATGGTATTCTTGTTCGCAAGACTTTGTTCTGTAAGGCGAAGTTCCTTGAAACTCTGCTTGAAACTTTGTACATGACTGTGTATAGCAGCCTTGTTCCAAAGGCCGTTCAAAAGTGAAAAAAGTCAGTCCAAAAAAATTGCCGTAATATTATTGAGTCCCAGTAAGAGCGGTCTCGGTTTGGTGTAGTAATCTCGTTTTGAATAGCGATTACTAGGACTCATCGTAATCAGTCTAGTGTATGGGTAAAAAGACTCCTCTAAAAATAGAACAAGCAAATCGCTCAGGCACAGCTTTGTTTCTTAGCAAGACAAAAATCTTATTCTTTAGGCTATCCTTTGTTGACTTTGTGTGCAACCTCGATTTGAATGGGATATTCTTAGATTTTCTGCTCTCTGCAAATGCAAACTTGTAACCTAGCACAAACCCTTTACGTTTTCTTTTCATCGCTGTGAAGCTTAAATGCTGGAAAACTTGATCCGGACGTTCATGCCTGCTTTGAACGATACTGAGATAAAACACTTCCAGAAAATCACTTGCAACTCAAGAAAAATATGACCGATTTAATCAAATAAATTTTATCATCTATGGTACACCTGAAGATTCATCGTGCCCCGTACCAACTAGAACGGTGTGGGGATAGTGTACAAACAAACAGACATACTTTTTTGTGATTCACAATGCATCGCTTTTTGTGTTTAATATTGATCAGAAGAATATCTATGTTCACAGTAGCTAGGAAATCACAGGGCTTGCAAACGTTTCAATATTTTGAGGCACACAGTATGATGGACGAAGTCAGACTTAAAGCTTATGAATTTTAACTGAGCCCAGTTAAAAATGTCTGGAACACAAAAAGAAATCACTTCTAACGATTTAGACAACAAACGTCCTGAATGCTGTAGCGGGGAAACATGCTGTCATCCGTGATTATTCGTCGATCTTCTTTAGAATATCGTTGGGTTGATGGACCAAGAACAAGTGCATTACCGAAGCCGATCAGACCACCCCTGGTGGTAACTCATCCCACAGATTTAAAGTTTTTCTCCGAGGAAACAATCATACGAAACTTTGCAGGATCAACGGTGTTACTACCCCCAAGGCAGCCAGTAACTCTAACGGAAGGTGAGAGCGCTAGCCACTAGGCCCACCTATCATTTGCATTAAAAACCCGCAAAGATTTTCTTCAAATTACCAAGATCATTAGTAACTAGCCTGATCCCTTTTCTGAAAAATGGAATTTTGTAATCTTTGTATAACAGGATCAAGCATTCCAAATACAGTACGAAGCATTGATTCAGATAATGTCAAGAAAATGTTTACGCATATTAATTCACAAGGTGGTGTGGTCCTTGAATTTCTTGATTAAGAACCAGGGCTCAAAAATACGAACTAACGTGGTAGCGGTGCTACCAGGAAGGTAGCTGAAATGCTCAAATTTCTCAGGAAGGAAGCAGGGAAAAAAGGAACAAGAAACAGAAGGGAAGGAAAGGAAAGAAAGAACGAAAGAAAGAAAAGGGATAGCATGGGACGGTATATAGGGAAAGAAGAAGAAAGTGCGTAAGAAGAAACAAAAGTGGTTAGCTTGCTACCAGGAAGGAACACATTTTCTTGAGCCCTGTTAAGAACTAGTAACCCTGAACTTGTTACTCGGTAGATTTGGCATACCTTATATTTCAATAAAACTTACCTTTTCGGGTAGATTAACAACGACAGACATCTGGATCTCTCCAGTCTTTATGCCTTTCAATGTATACCATTCTTTTACATCTTGTTTTTGCTGAAACAAAAGGCATGAAATGTATTCTATATCAACGCTTGCTTACATTCTTGGATCTGTGATTTGCTTTGCTATCGAAGATAAAGCGTAGAGACCCTCCAAGCAAGCACCCTTGCATCCTTTGAAACTAAACTGATCATAAGTTGTTGATATGTCCTGCAAAATTCAATATTGTGAAACTCATGACATAATAGCTGTAAATTAGGACGCTGCAGTGCTAAACCTTTTATGCTGGTGGAAACGCGTACTCTGATAAATAGCTACATAAAAGTTTGCCTAGGTTTTATTAGAATTAGGCTAATCGATGGCCTGCCACGGCCATGTTAACATTGTGCATGATTTATAAAAAAGTGAGATCATACAAATCAGAAAGAAACATAAATAGGCCAGGTAAGTATCATAAATATGCCTTATTGTTGACCAAGACTACAGAAATGTAAGTTTTTTTTCATGATGAAGGCCAAAATACTAACTGTTGTCTCAGCGGACCAGTTCGTTTTTGAAAATGAATTTCATGCAGGGCCATCAGAAAAATGTATCCACTATTTAAAAATCGTATGCCCTTGTTATGGACCACAACAAGGGCAGATTTTGTAATACAAAAACAGTTGCATTTGATTATCACCTCAGTTAAAAGCGATTAGCGACTGCAGACGAATGGAATTCTCTCAACCATAAATTCAAAACAAACAATTCCGCAAAAAGTTTTTCTGAAACCCAAGTAGCTAGCGCGCTCGTTGTGCATTCCAGAAATTGTTCTTAATTCTGAGAAACTATTCATAACTTGTTTCTCTCAAATGATGAATTCCCAAAACAAGCTTCCGTGGGCCTCGTCAAAAACGTTACCTTACCTTTGGCATATTTTCGAGTGTTCGATGATCAAATGAGATATGACCCATTTTCTCATTTGTGAACGGATCTTTATCCCAAATTTCCTGCAAATAATCGATAAGAACTTTAAACTATTTAATGCAACTCCAGGTGGAAATCTCGGTCTGATTAGAAAACCCGATAATCAATATCAAGACGACAATCATCAACAACAGATAAAATCTGCAAAATCGGCAAATAAAACAGGTTTTTACCCATATCAAATCATGTGACCATACCCTTGCGAAGTTTTAGCATCATACTACTTCTTGCTTTCATGGTACGAATTTCAAAATCCCAGATCACCACGAACAAGTTGTCTCTTTGTCCATTCATGTCGATTCTTTAGACAACTTGATCACCGTTTTTTGATCGTTTTCAGTGTTTTCAAAAATGAAAATTTTAAGAAACTTGCTTCTAGCTCTAAAAACTGAAAACGAAAAAATTTGTAAAAAATCCTAGAATCTAATTCAGGCGTTTTCCTAAAGATTAAGTCAAAAATTTTCAAAATTGGTCCAGTTTACGATT
This sequence comes from Aurelia aurita complex sp. Pacific, assembly GCA_004194395.1. Taxonomy (NCBI): domain Eukaryota; kingdom Metazoa; phylum Cnidaria; class Scyphozoa; order Semaeostomeae; family Ulmaridae; genus Aurelia; species Aurelia aurita complex sp. Pacific. Next base: position 208,688 of record REGL01000487.1, on the reverse strand, counting down.
TATCGTGGCCTGCCAAAAGTGCATAGTTAATTTGGGCGCACCAGGTTAGCACCGGGTACAATTCAATATTCATCGACTGTCATAGTTTGAATCCTTTTCTGAGGATGCTTTACAAAAGGAATCGTTGATTAGAAGTTACTAAGTTTCAACTTCATAATAGGATTTAGATTTCATGGTTCCAAGTTTGCAAATACCGAACATATCTTTTACCAGTATGTACAGGACAGTCGCCAGCTCTCTGTAATTTGACAATAAAGTAATCGCAAGGAGTAGTCATATCAAGAGGAAGGACCAGGGCAGTGCTTCGATACGCCTGGCTTCTCACTGCTCCTAAAAGCTGCCTTCGGATGCCAGGTAGAAACAAACAAGTGAACCAGCAACAAGGTTAACCCTATCTGACCTGGGCGTTTTGAAACATTCAATGCCTGGGGTGGAGGGTCCGCCCCCCTGTTTATCTCTGTTGTCATATGAGATATGGCAACCAAATCTGGCAAAAAAGCAGTTCATTATGTAAACAATGAAAATTTGAAATCATAATTCAATTAGCGATGTTGCTGTTGTTGTTGCTAGAGCATGATGATCATTATGATGACATATGACGTCATATAAATGAAAGCTTGTTAAAAGGTCATGAAACTTGACTTTTCATACAGAAATGAAACATATAGACCAAAACATAGATAAATTCTTAATTTAGACTTAATTGGACGAATCAAACATGATTAAGAGAGATACAAAGTATGTTTTTCGCAGAGTGTGGTACGACAAATTGGTAACCATGGAGACAAAGCTAAAAATAGAATGTCCAGATCGTTACAATTTTATTGCTCTATGATACAAACTTAAACTTACGAGAGGCCTTCTGCATACATGGAAAAATGTGTGAACAAAATATAGTAGGGGGGAGGACCAGATCAGATAGGGTTAAGGCATAGAAACTCCGTAATACATTTATTTACAGTAGATTTACTTACGACAAAGACTCTNGACCAAAACATAGATAAATTCTTAATTTAGACTTAATTGGACGAATCAAACATGATTAAGAGAGATACAAAGTATGTTTTTCGCAGAGTGTGGTACGACAAATTGGTAACCATGGAGACAAAGCTAAAAATAGAATGTCCAGATCGTTACAATTTTATTGCTCTATGATACAAACTTAAACTTACGAGAGGCCTTCTGCATACATGGAAAAATGTGTGAACAAAATATAGTAGGGGGGAGGACCAGATCAGATAGGGTTAAGGCATAGAAACTCCGTAATACATTTATTTACAGTAGATTTACTTACGACAAAGACTCTTTGATGTGATTCTGGTATAGCAAACGTAACTTCTTCATTCCAAACAGGGTTCAAAGTACGATAACAAATTTTACTTCTATATTTCTCCATCTTAGCTTGTCCAATGCGAACAACTACAAATGGATCACTTTTGCCTGTGACGAAAAAAGGGTTGGTTGTTTTAAGTTGTGGATCCAATTCTAAACCCTAAAAATGAGGTTTGAAACGCACACAGTGCAAAGATTGATGAGAAACGCCGTGCTTACAGAGACTCACCGTTACAGGATCATACGCACTAGCTGCTAAAGATTGTCTTGAGTTATATCTAACTGAGATCGAGACGTTGCATGACTGGCGAGATCTGTACCGACTTCTACCGGGAATCCCAAAAAAGTACTCCTGTTTCAAATATCAGTACAATTCTATTTGTACAATTCTATCAGGACCTTGAGTGATAGCAGCTTCTGTGCAAGCTGACCAAGACTACCTGTATAAATATAGACTATTATTATTATTATTATTATGAAACCGGTCATAAAATTTTGTTTTTGATCTCTTTTATCAATGATCCAAACATATTTAAAAATGATAAATTAAATTATCTTTTGTCATTAACTAAAGGGTATAAAATGACACGTTGAAAACCCCTATTCTCAGCTGCACTCTTTAAGCAACATCGTAAATCTAGCCTCATGGCCATAATTTTGTGATTTTTCATAATCCTTCAATGATATTTTGCATTTCTTTCTGACATTTGTAACCAAACTGGTAGCTTATAATACACAACGAAAAATTAATCTGGCAATCACTTGTGCATTTTGCAGCATGCCACAAGACCAGGTAGCCCCAAAGAGAGGTAAATTTGCAAATCTCAAAACCAATCACGAAATCAACTATATTTGGGAAAATAATTTGGTCTTTGCTCTTCTGGCCAATAAAAGAAATTGAAAGATCAGCCTAGTAATCGAATGTTAGTGACTTTTGAGACGGGAGTACTTTTTTCTTGGGACACCCGGTACTTTCAAAACTCAAATTCTCAGGACCCTGTAGACTATCACACAGAACAAATCGAAAACAAACGGGTGTTTATCCTTGAAGAGTATTCCAATGCTGTACAAGTAGCAAATCAAGCTTAAGTGCAAAGTTTATTTATAATATGGCCGGTGCAAAACGTAACGGGACAACTACTTTTTCTGAGCTTGTACAGAACTGGGTGGTCAATACTTTAATAAAGCAAATATGAACGGGGCAGTAACTTTTTATAAGCTTAAGATGAAGTTTGAAATATAAAATAGCTCATTTTGAGGACAACATTGCAAATCATGCAAGTTGAGAAATGCTTGGAAGGATGTGTATAAAAATGACGCAAACTTTCCTTGTCAGTTGCTCGCAAGAACGATTCATCAGTCATTTCTCTTCTCCCTCAAAGTCAATTTTTGCACTGACAAATACTCGTAAGGACTGGAATTGATTTTATTATGGTCTTTGGCCAATTCATCGGTGGTACTGTACAACATCTGTTGTCCATGAATACGGGGCAGATACTTTGTTTCAAGGAAAGGGTGACGGGGCAATTGGTTTTTTGCAACTATTTCATAAAGGGCGAGCATACTGTGTGCAAGAATGTTTCTCCTCCACCAGCTATGTAATATAATGAACTTTGCACTGTCCCTCCTAACAAAGGAATTATTTGCTGAATATTTTTGTACGAGGCTCTCAGCATTGGATCCACATCTTCCGACAGGAGCCGAACGAGAAGAAACGAGAGAATATATAAAGAACACATACAGGGTGAATGAAAGATATCTGCTGGCACCTTTGAAAATCGTCGAAATATGAAAATGGCTTCAAATTTGTCAAAAACTTTGAAGAGTACGCCAAAATCACAAGGAATGCTTAGCAAAGTGACTTTTAATACCAATACCACTTAAATCGTTTTTGTGTCTTTGATGAAGCTTTCGTGTGGGACTCAAATTTCATGAGAAATCGCAAATTATACATTTCTGGCTAATACTATGTTCTGTATACATGTTCTGGAAAATGCTATTGATCAAAATATGGTTAGGTATTTCATGATCGTGATCAACATCATATATCAAATCATTTCGTCCTTGACAGTCGTATACAAAAGGAACGTTAAAGATTGATATAAATTTTGGCGATTTTCAAAATGATGCCAACCTATTTTCGACTCATCCGGTACTTGAAATTAGATATGGGCAGTCCATGAAATTTGCGAAAAATCAACAGTTTCGAGCAAATTCAAATATGTGAAATGTTTCTATTTTCGTGATTCTTATCTTTTTGAACAGATGAAACGATTTGTTGTGACCGATGCCAAAAGAAAATATTAATCAAATCATTCCGTTACTTAAAGGGGCTCCGTCGTCTAAATGTAACAGAAACGATGATTTTTTGCAGTTTTTTTAAAGGTGATAACACACAGGATTTTCATATTTTTTTCAAGATGAAAGTTGCTGTTTGGACATAAATAATGTTTCAAGTCAGTCGCACCACCGNCATTTCTAACCAAGATCCTTCCCATGCCAAATGGCAAGCAAAACGAACCAAACCCAGGCAAGAAAGGACGATCATATCACAAAGAAGTCTATTTTGGGGCTTAAGCCTCCGTAAAAGAGGAAGATGGTAATTAACGAGTATCAAGGGAAATATCTGGCTCACCATTAAAATCCATTGCAGCAAGATTTCTCGCACGATGGAACTTCAATGTAAGACTTCCTCTCTCTAAGAAGTAAAATGAATCTATTCAGGATCATAGGAAGAGTTGGGAAACAGTCTTCTGCATAGATAGGGTGAGGGTTAGAGTTAGTATCTCCCTATTGTCATGCTGACGATGTCTAACATGAAATGTTGGCTAAAGGTGAATGTGTTGCTAAAACATAATGCATGGTCCCTTGTGTTGATTGAAGAAAATATTAATTCACAATTGATATAAAGTACTTGAATTTACAAAACTTGAATTGACAGGGAGCCCTAGCCTAGCCTAACCAGAAGCAAAGGACGTAGAATGCAATGAAAACCTTTATTTTCATTCTACATCCACACTATTCGCTATTCCATTTCATCAACTAGGCCATGGCTGACTTCAACTAACGTTTGAAGCAAGCTTTATTTCACCGTCAGAGTACAAAAAATCAAAGCATGACGCTAAATTTATAGTCAAAAGACGATGTTCTAAGTTATAGTTACATAGCAGTTCTACCTACCAGCAGAAAGGAGAGCCTCCATTGTCACAGCATCCATTTTGGTGTGTTTCTGCAAGAGATATAGCAAAACAAACGATCTTCAAAACATTGCTAGGAATAACTACTAACCTTAAACTTTGGCATTAAGGTACAAACTGTTTTGCAAGGCAACCACCCATTTAACTCTTTGTGAGGCCTGGATATCTTTGTTCTCAATCCATTGCCAAAATCCGTGTTGATCTTGATTTTAAGCCGATAGTTGCTTGAACTATCACAAACCACTGATCCTAGATACTGCAAACTGTATGCTCTATCAACATTAGTGCTAACTTAAAGGCCGACCTGCGACAAGGTAAGCAAATTCAATGTGAAGTTCTGTTAACACTGCATCGCTTTATATAGCGTCTTATTCGAGTCTGGTACCCAGCGTAATTCGACTGTTACGTCAGATGAATTTCATATAGTTCCCGATATGATTCTTGCGTCATATTAAGACCAAGGCAAGGCGAAACGCTGGATTCAACCATTTGAAGCGTAATAGATAACTAACCTCTCTGGTTACGCCAAAGATGGCAGCGTGGAACTTTTTACCAAGATACATTGCGTTGCGATTAAGGATCTTTAATAGTTCTATATGAGCACGGTTGAGAAACACGATGAATCTTGATAAAAGTTTCTCATCATCATCTTTAGGGAAATCGTGTGTAGACGATTACGCTAAAGATGGCGGAGAGGAACTTTTTACCAAGATGCACTGCGTTCTTTAATCGAATGCTATAGAATCGTTAAAGATTCGCAATTCGAACGCAATGCATCTTGGTAAAAAGTTCCTCGCCTCCACCATTAGCGTAATCGTCTGTTGCCGTCAATCAAATAAAAAAATCAGTTTCTGAATAAAATCGTCTGACGAGTTATTGCAGTATAAGAAATTTTTACAACAGCCAAACAGCCACAACTTCTGGCAACATTTAGCTTTCCAGGAAGCTGTTTTCAAACATAGCCTTAAGAATGCGGTACTCGCATTACAGAAGCAAAAATGACGAATTCTAATTGTGAAAAAAGTCAATAAATTTGAGCAAACACTTAAAATAACGAAAAAGAAATGAGCTGTGCTAAATAGTGTTGCTTTCCTCATAGCAATAGCGATATCAGAATCTCATAGCAAAAGTTTTGTAGCAATATTTGGAAAGAATATATACCTGTACTAATGACTCTCCCTCTGGGAATCCTTCATTCTTCGTTGGCTTTACTGAATAAATAGCGACAAAATAGAATCAAATTAATCTTCAGGATTAACATCAGTGCTATTTAATATCAAATTAACGCTAAATACTTTCAATTGACAAGGCAAGGAATAATGATGTAACACCTTGCATTGATGCATTTCCCGCCTATTACCGCTTAGCTACCGGGTGACTCAAAAAATGTCCCCTTCTTGAAAAATCATTGCAGAAGGATTTATTTGCGCTATGATCACCAAAATTGATTTTTCTAATAGCCACAACATTGAAGTATTTTCTATATTTTTTTGTCATTTTCAAACAAGTAGTCACAAGGTAAATTCGAAAGATTGGAAAAATCAGTTTACACACAATAAAAAACGCATCTCAAAATGAAAGGAACGGAAGTTGTCAGTTTCCTATTCAAAGCTCCTCTTTAAGAGTTGAAATAATAAGATATTAATATCATTTTCCACCTCCGTTTCGGTTCATTGGTTTATTGCTCTCAAAAGGATTTCGAATGTATTAAAAAAACCTGGAAGATTTGATCGTGCGTTTTAGGCCACTTTCCAGCTGTTCTGCAAGACTGATTTTTTTAATCTTTCGAATTTAGCAAGCAACTACCACTTTGAAAATCGCCAAAGACATACAAAGAAATACTTCAATCATCTAGGTATCAGAAAAATCAATGTCTCTGATTTATGGAGCAACTACTTTGCTGCAATGATTTTTAAAAAAGGGGGATAATTTTTTGAGTCACCCGGTATAAGTGAGCGATGGTTGTTCATTGTTGAATCAATTTAGTTTCAGTTCGAATCTTTAATCAACCAAGTAAACGAATAAGAGAATCAGGTACATAGTCTTGTTTATCACAGCAAAATACAACATATGATACACTGTTAACAAACTTGCTTTCTGCTCCAGTCAAAGTCTGCACATTCCAGAGCTAAAACACAATAAAACTTTCAGCTATTCTACAAAGAGTCTGGATCGAGCAATATGTTATACATTTTGCAGAAATTTGACGCAGTTGTCAGATATATGTACAGCAGTGATAGAAGCTCCAACCCCACTCCATCCATTCTTTTCAATAAAGATTCATAAAGTACCGCTCGATTCAGACTCTGCTGTACAATCGCTGAAAAGTCAGTCACCAATCTAAAATTCAATTACCTGTTTTGAGAAGCGATGGAACTGGCCTAAACAACACAGAGACACAAATTGATCCTGCTCTGTTAGGATCTTCTGCTCCTTCTCGTGTAAATGCTTTTGAATGCAGTTTGAAGAAAACGTCTACGTCTCGTTTGAAAATTAGCCAATCGTCCTATGAGAGAGAGAGAGAAAGGGAGATGTTTATTAACGTCAAACGTAAACTTATAACCAGAGTCCTTCTTTTCTTCCAAAACGTTATTCATTTGAACTTATCTATCGCTCAAACCAGGACAGATTTGGTAAGACAATAGCACGAGTTGGTTTTGATTGACACCGCAATTCAAAGTGATGAGCGATCGCAGACAAAGGAAATTCCCTCAACCAGTTATTCAAAGCAACAAAGCCGCAAAAGTTTCTCTAAAACTCAGGTAGCTAGCTCACTCGTCGTGCATTCCAGAAACTGTTTTAGAGAGCAAACAAGAGCATATGTCGAAGGAAGAAGGATATATCTACACATGTACCTTGAGCATTTGAATTGAGGTGTCAATCAAACGCAACTGTTGTTATTGTATTACAAAATTTGCCCTTGTTTATCGCTCAAGCTACAACTCATAGCCTCGCTGTTCGAAAACCCAGACACACGGTTCCAACAATTTGGGGCCACGACAAGTTTTGATGATATGGTAAGCTACAAATGAGCTCGAATTTGTTCTCTAGTATTTTGCAAAACAGTGTCACAGCTGTGTTAAAAAAATTCTGTTATAAGCAAATGGAGGAAAGGGCTATCATCAATCCATCAAAGGTCAATCTCATCCAAGTTGAAAGATTTTCGGTAGGTTTTTTGTCTCAAGATAGCATAGGTTCCAAATCTTTATCTCGGCGAAAAAAGGTGGGTGTAAAATTCAATGACCAATTTCTTCTGATTGAATGGCGTGAAAGAAACTTTAGATACTTATCTATAAATCTGCCGTTGGACTTTTCAGAAATTTTGAATATTTTTGGAAATTTCAGCGTATCTTACATTTCAACTCATTTGAGGATGTGACGTCATCAAATTTCTAAATCATAAACCAGATGAGTGACAGACTTTTGCTTGACACCATATTGTAGGCATTTATGAACTATGGTTTCCTTCGAAATTATTTCATGTTACATCAAACTGTTTAGAAATTACGATGGTTTTAAGTTTTTTTGAAAAATTTTCTTGAATTCTTGAGAAAGAAGAAAAACACCCTAATTCTGAAAATATTGAAGATTTCAGAAAATTCCAACGGTAGAATTATAGAGATTTAGCTAAAGTTTCTTGAAGTCATTCAGTTCAAAGAAATAGGTCACTCAATTTTACACCAGCCTTTTTAAAGATTTCGAACCTATGCTTCTCAAGATCGTTAGGCGTTATTGCCTCAACTGACGCTTGGAAAACATTTTGCTTCGCATTATTGGCAATGTTTTCAAATTCACAAAGTTGGTTGTCTTGGTCTTTTAACAGTTTGTGCATGAGTCCTCGTTAAGCATTGGTGAGTGGTTGCTGTTGTTGTAAAGGAATAGCGGTGCAAAGGGCTCTTGTCGTGAGTCTAGATCAAAATAGGGCTTGAGAGAATGGAAACGTCTTCTCAGACTTACTGACAGAATACCATGCAGCTAAGGCATCTTTTCTAATGTGAATAAAATGCTTTAACGAATTGATCGCCTCTAATATTAGAATCCTTCTTATAAGTGCCAAAATACAGTATGGAATCTATTGTATAAAATTGTTCACCTTAGAAAGAGTGAATGAAGGATATACCGGGTGAGCCAGAACAAAGTTCCCACTTTCTAAAATTCGTAGCACCACAAGTACATCATGGATTTGAATGATTCAAATTATAGTTCAAAACCAAAAGATCAAAGTATTTTTGTGATTTTTCTCGTCTTCTTAGGAGGACTACAAATATAGGTAAATTAAACTTTACAAAAAATTCATGGTTGAAAATTACTGAAAAAGGGCCTAAAACACTTTATAAAATCGTTAGGACTCTCCTTCCACAGAACAATACTCACGGGCGTTTCACTTCTTTCAAGAGTTATAAGACATGGATTCTCAAACAGATACTAAAGATTTTCAATCCCACGGCAATAAATGTGCACACGATAGCTCTCACCCATGCAAAATTGCATTTTCTCAGTTGTTTTGAGCGGGGAGTCTTTTATGATTTGATCAAGTATTTTAGGCCTTTTTCAGTCATTTTGCAACTACCAAGTTTTTGTAAACTTGAATTTGCCAATTTTTCCAGTGCTCGTAAGAAGGTGAGAAAAATCACAAAAATACTTCGATCTTTTGGCTGTGAAGCAAATATTGATTCATTCCAATCCATCCAGTACTTTTGATGCTACGAATTTTCAAAAGTGCGAACTTTTTCTGGTTCATCCGGTATGGCTGCAAATTGCTTCTGAGTAACGATGGGTAAAAGAAGAAGTCTTTATAAACAGATACTCCCAGGTCTTTGACACAGGTTCTTGCAAGATTTCCTAAAAGTTTTTCCAAACAACATGCTTCTGAGCTGTGCACTGAGCTGGGTTAAGGGACAATGCTTTACAGTTGTGGCAGAAAAAAGTGGTGGGATTACTGTTAAAGGTGGCCTAAAGTGAAAACTTTCATTGATGCAAATGAACAGCACTGTCCAATTATATAGAAGCCTGTTTAGATTTCTTTGATATCTCATTTCGTGTTCAAGTTATCCAATATCCACTGATTCTATGTGCCAGCTGATGACGTCATTTTGTTTGCAAGTTACTACGATAATATATGGAAGTATAGCTGTTTCTGAACTTTGAAAGGGTACAGTTGTAGGAGACACTTAAGGTAAGCTGAATAAATGTAATAGAAATTGTCTATGGATTGATATGATGTTTAGAAAGGCCTTTCAACTGAAGAAAAATTCTTTGAGTCGATTTCAATTTGGAAAAATAGTCAACCTTGTATACTTTCTTTACTTTTTGCAAACAAAATGACGTCATCAGTCAATCATACAAAATAGTGAATAACTCGAAAATGAAACAAGGTATCAACACATTTTAAACGACATTCTTTATCATTCAATAGTCACATTCACATTCATTTGCATCAATAAAATTTTTGCTTCAGATCATCTTTAAAGGCTCACTGGGTATCTAGACTACAACAGACTATACTAATATAGAGAAGAGAACCTCTGAGACTCGTTTGAAATTTATTGAACCGAATCTAAATTGAACGATCGAAGCGATATAGAACCATACCTGAGCTAATGTAAGATTACAAGATCCCATGAAATCATCATTGTCATCTGCTCGTGTAGTGGTCGAAAACATCACTGGATTGCGATCATTGATTATGAATGACAGAGTTGTCTGTGGGATACAAAAGAACTAAGATTAATCAGAGTCCAGAAAAGTGGTAAACACTCCTTGAGCTGGAGAATTCATAAATAAAACCCTTACTCGCTTTTTAGTGAAGTAAAGCGGCTCAGTAAAAACTCGTGAACATCTTCTTCGCAAAACCTCAGTTTGGCTGGCCGTTGGATAGCCACATTTTCCAGACTCTGAAAGTAACATGTGACAAGTTCTTAGACATGATGTTTTGCTGTTAAAATGCAGGTTTTTATCGATTTGGATAAGCCTAAGCGTCAACTGCATGTCATTTAAGAACAATGACAGGAGAACGGCCTTTGAATTTAGAGAGGACAAGATACACATTCCATTTGGAAAGGTGACATTTAATCCTATCTTTTTACAGCAGATTTGAGCTCAAGATGTCAAAGAAAACTTTAGTGCAATCAAATAATAAGATGACCAGAAATTTTGCACACAGGAAAGCCTTCCAAGATCGCTTTCGAACGAATGGTAAAAATTGCATCTTTTGTCACAAAATGGTTGCGACTAGTCAATGACACTTACGTACCTGTGTATAATCAGCTGTGTAGAATTCAGTCATCGTATCCCATTCAGGATTCAGTGTATCCTCAATAACATGACTAATATGTACCTATGGTGAAAGAAAATTGATTAGCGTCTTTGTTTTATGCGCATACTAACCGGTTTTGTGTTGTACAGGAAATTATAAAACCCGAGGTCTTAAAAGTACAGACCGAGCTTGCGAGGTCTGTGCAATAAGACCTCGGGCTTTATAATTTCCTGTACAACACAAAACCGGTTAGTATGAGTTTTATTAGCTGATAGCTTCTAACTTTGACTTTTGTCATTTTGTCAAACGCATTTTGTTACGGTTATGTCGCTTAAGATTATTGTAAATCTCACAGGCCTAAATCAGTTGATGTGGTGACAAAAACGCGTCCTCGTATCGTATATCGTATTTAAAAAAAAGCATAGCAAACCTTGCATTTAGCTAATTCTCTCTCATATCATATCTACAATTTTTATACACTTTGCTAATAGCTGTATAGATCAAATTGATTGTAGTTTTACACTAGATTTACGTGTAAATTTAGATAGTTTCTTTTCGTTTGTAAGTTTTTTAACAGGGTACATTGTAAAACAGTATAACTGAATGTTTTACCCTGTATAAATATTATAAAATAAGAAAATAAGAAATTATTATACAAGGCTACGGGAAAACCGCAGGAAATGTGCGATTAACCAATGGGATTGGCGGGATTCTTGTATTTCCTTGTTTTTGAGACGTCAGTCAGGTAATAACATATCGTAATGAAATAATCATGTTCTAGGATGAATGGAAACAAACCTTACATGGTTAACTAGCAAAATTGAGCGGAACTCGCAACATTTCCCTCCCGGGAAACGGAGAATTTTTCAATGCAAACATTTAAACTGAAGCTTGTCATTCAACCATTTCAGGCGAACTCCAATGACAAAATTTAACAAAGAAAATGCTTGTTAAAGTATGGATTTTCGTATTAACTTACCAGTTCTTTATTGGCAAATATCATGACGTAAGGATCACTAAGGCCATCAGGATCCATGGGAATCAACTTTGATCCGTTGTGTACACGAACAAACAGCACACCAGCCACTGCAACAGAAGACAAAAATGTCTAAAACTGATTGTTTAAGAGCAATGCCTACAATAATATCATCATATCAGGAGTTATTAAAGGGAATAGACATAGCTATATCGACCAGCTGCTATAAATAGGCTGAAGAAATGCCCACGAACCCATTCTTTCCTTCGCGAAGCAATGAAATGGCAGGCGCCTAAGTTGTTGAATACAATAGATTATATTTTCAACTTGGCCTAGGCCAGCTTTTAACTATGTCGATTCCCTTTAAATTAACTCTGATTTCCGCATCAATGAACACAGGCAGCCGGTTTTCAGAAATCCTATCTCCAAACATTTATTGATTATTCGGGAGCAAATCGGTTTATGAAAATTCTGTACAAAGTATAGTATTAACCCTATTCTTGGCAATCGAAATATATATAAAACGCAATCGTTTGGAGAGAGCTCATTTTAGAATATTGTTTAAGGTTTCAAAAGAACTTTATTATCGACTCCACTTATGGAAAGAAGTTAATCAAACTTCTTACCAATAACATTATATATTTACGAAGACACATGCAAAATTTGAAGATAACAGCTTGGTAGATTTTCTGTAATGAAATTCTAAAATTTGGTAGCCTACTAGAAACGAACGCTAGAAGAACTGGTTAGGGCCTTGAGTAGCAATCGTAGAGTAGAGCCAAACTATGACCACAAAGATCAGCTTTGATGAATCAAAAGTATCTGTGCCCACAGTGAAAGTTTATCATTTCGTATAAGGGAACTCATTGATCGGTGATTGCTTTGCCGTATAGACTTTGTCTTTAATGCAAGAACAATTCATCAGTGGCGTAACGGAGGCGGTCGGAACCCTTAGGGATTTTTCAGCACGGGGCCCTCCAGCTAGAAGCATTTGTAAAATGAGATGATAGACACAAAAAACCATGTTCAGTTACAACTTGAGGCTAATGATTTACAACAAATGCGTTGTGTAAGCCAGCAGCCTGGCCAGAGCGAATAAGTGTGGTTATCAAAATAGGGGTGTCTGGGGGCCAAGCTCCCCAGGAAAATTTTGAGGATACGCTTGCTACTTTGGCTTAGAAAGCATCTCCTTCTTCCATTCCAATTTTTTGAGAAAAAATCAGTTTTTTTTGCTTAGAAGGCCTCTCTCGATCCGATGTTTGCCGTGTCACAATGAATTCTTCGACAAGTTTGTCAGGAAATTTTTTGCATCAGCACCCTTTATTTAGGCTTGGAATGCTTCTCGCAATCCAGTGTTCTCAAAATAGAAGCCTTACGCCTACCTTATTTTTGGCGCACAAGAACTCTTCCAATCACGTTCCAGCTTTTCTCGCAAAGGTTCACACTCTAGCATACCTATCTATACCAAACCACTTTCTCCTTGTTTTGAAAGAACCTTGAGGACCATATTTTGACAAAAGGGAAAAATGTCCCTATCCCTACACTTGGCTTCTCCACTGGTCATGCTTTCCATTCGTTTAGATATCATGCAGGACTGGGGCCCCTTGCTCTGTTTACCATAGCCACAGCACGAGCTTTAAAGTAAAATGACCAAGGAACATTTTGCTGGGGGCCCCTAGAGGTCGGGGGCCTTAGTTTTTGAACTAAAGGTACCTTTAGTCCGTTACGCTACTGAATTCAGTCGATCAAGTCACTCTAAGCTCCCCATTTCTCTCATTCACGAATGCAGGTTTCCTGCTTCCACGCATCATCTCATTTTGGCAACGACAAAAATGAACAACTGCAAAAACGTTTTACTTGGGTCTACGCTTTGATTTAAGAAACAAAAGCTAAAATATCGAAATGAAAATATTCACTGCCTCAAAAATTTTGACAAAAACAGACAGCCTAAATATTGATGTTTACGGGAATGCCATTGTCAGGAAATCTTTTTTGGGTGAATATCTTCTTCCGATAGCTGTTGAAGCAAATCGCAAAATAAGGCCAGAACGAGAAAACGGCACGGTTCTGATTTGAATCCAGAGCTAGTTGAAAGATACCAAGAGGGTCAGTGGGGGTAGCAATTGTTGTTGCTTTCTTCTCTCGTCCGGGGTTCCTATTGTTCCGCATCATTCAGAAAACAGGTTCCAATATCATTCAGTGTGTAATCGTATGCGTGCATTTTGTAGTTGATGGGGTAGTCATTGTCGTTTGCTTCCCATGGTATCGTCCTTGTACTGTTGTATAGTTGAATAACAATTAGAAAGTACAGTAGAAAGTGATGTATTGTAATACCAGGTGTCCCAAAACAAGTACCTCCATTTGACAGCAAATAGGAGCAAAACGATAAGATATCATTACTTCCGAGTTCACAACTAAATTTATCAATATTCAACTTAAATGCACATACCTTGCAATTAAAAATCGTCCACCAAACACCGGAGATACAACTTCGCAAAGTCAACTTTTTACAGTGTACCCGAAATCAGAGGTTTTGAAAAAGGGCCTAGCAATGATTTGTATCCAGGACATATTCTAAAGAACCTGTAAACTTTAATTTTCAGTCTTTTGCTTTTGAAAAGAATAAAAGACGCACGAACATGGTCCTGCTTAAACAATTATAATAAAAATGTGGTAAGAATGATAAAGTCGTGCCATATCCCCCCCAAAATATGCGTGCATGTTCTTCTTTTCGTCTTCTTTGATACAAATAACACTTGGGATGGAGTGCAATGCAAGGACCGATTCCGTGAAAGAAAAGTCATTTCCAGAATAATTGTAGCATATCAAGGTATAATTCTTTTCAAAAGTAAAAACGTCAACGTTGAACAGTCTTTTGCAAAACACCTGTAGTGTTAGATCATGGCTAGGCCCTTTCTCAAAAACCTCTGGTTTCAGGTGAACCAGTGGCGGACACCTGGGGGTGCGAGGGGGTGCGATCGCCCCCCCAATGTTGGCTAGAACAAAGATCTTTTGTTTGAAAACAATAGAAACAAACAATGATTTTTAACCGAAACAATAGCTTCGCCCCCCCAATATTTGGCAAAGTGTCCTCCACTGAGGTGAACCTGTGTCAGGTGAACCTGGTTTCAGGTGGACCTCTGGTCTCCGGTGTTTCGTGGACAATTTTAAAATGCAAGGTATGTGCATTTAAGTTGAAAATCAACAAATGTAGGTATGAACTCAAAAAGTCCCGATATTTTATCGTTGTGTTCCCTTGTCTAGCCAAAAGGGGGTACTTTTTTGAGACACCCGGTACTTTATATGAAAATGAAGAAAAATGAACGATTTTCCTTGTTTACACGGGCATTAAAGTTAGTTGACGGAGCTAAAGCCAACGGCTCTTTAAAAATAACTTCAATTCAACTCAATTGAAATGAATTGACCAATCAGCGATTGCCTTTCGTCACGCCACTGAATTGAGGAAGAGGGGAAACCCCTGGATGGAAAACGCACAAGGCTGTACAACTACAAATAATACAACAAAATAATATCATCCTCTGTAATCACACTTGCCCTCTTTTCGTGGAACTTTCTTGCATACGAATATCTTCCAGCATGTGAACATATCCATCTTCCAGCTTTTCAAATTTTGTCATGCACGGACTGAGTTTCGGGGGAGTTTCGTACGTCTTTGGCAACGATCGGCCTAGGCGCCTAACTCAACTGTTTCCAAAATCCATTCTGTTAGTGTTGTCTCTGCTGAAGTCTCGAAGCCTAATAACGACTGGATACCGTCGTGCTCGTCCAACAACTCCTCTTCCTTGTTCTCAATTTTCATTGGCTAAGAAACAAGATCTATTTTTAGCATGCCCAGCTCCCTGCATATGCAGGCCTGGAGGTGGCTATTTATCTCCGTCAACTAACTTTAAACTACTTAGAACTGAGAAGAATGTCATTACTTACCATCTTCAGGTGGTGATTCTTTGGGAAATGCTTTATCAAAAGTTTCCTTTTCTGTTTCATTGCAGCAGTCTAGTAATGCAAGTTCTGTGTATTCCAAATGAACTTTCAAGAATGAACTGTCAATGTTTTTGTCTTCCAAGTCAAGATCTCTGTTGATAAATAAGTTAATGTGAGTGCAAAAACATTCTGCAGGGTGTCCCAAAAAATTGTGCCCCATTTATGCGTAGGAGTGAGTGGCCGAGCGGCTTAAACAGTTTCCGTCAGGTGACTGAAGTTAAGCTCGGTCGAGTGAGGTCAAACTCGGGATGGGTGACCTCTCGGAGGCCTGATCTCGCAATTCACCTCGCCGTCCTTCGGAAGGGACGTTAAACTAGGGGTCCTATGCTTGGTTGCGGCATGCATAGTGGGCCTAAATTAGCTTTGAATAGAAGTCCTTTCAGCCCACTTGAAATAAATTACTGAAGGAAAAACAGGAGGGTAGACTTCAACGTAGAATTTGAAACCAGTCGGACAAGCAGTTGCTGATTTATGGCACAAAGGAAACAGTACTTTCTTTGCTCCCCAAAGAATTCAAAATCAAGTACATTTTGAAAGAAAGGCTGTTTGCGCTGTATTTGCAGCTTTATACATTTGAAAATGGGTTAGTAGCATTGTGTCATCAGTAAACCTTTTTAAGCTGCATATAAATTCCTACGCAGCATTAGAACCCTTTCATGCAGTATTTACTTGATTTAGGCATTGTTGGAGAACAACGGAACTGTTGTTTATGGAGCAACCTGTAAGTTGAAGCCAATCCCGTGGGCAACATGGAAATTACAGCTCCTCCACAGCAGCCACACAAACGGGGCGCAATTTTTGGGACAACCTCTACAAAGATCATATCTGTTACGTAAATTAATTTCTGCAGCAATGGACGGTTTTGCTTGGAAACCCTAGGACTTGAAAACATCTTCGACAACGTTATAGACTCGAAATGATGACAAGTCTATCATTAACTATTAAAAGATTGAAACAAGACATTTATATCACCCAAAAGATTGCAACATACAGTTTGAAAGTGGTCGCAATAATATATACAGCTTTAACAGAAAATGGCAAAGAGAGAGAGAGAGAGAGGGAGTTTTCCGTTGCAGTTGAATGGTTTTTTTTTACAGAAACTTTGCCTTTGAAAAGATTTCCTGGACGTTTTCTTGTTCTTTACATTAGACTAATTTGAAGAAGTTGAATTCTTGCAAAAGAATCATCAAAATCACTTTATCAATAGAAGTCAATGCACTATTCAGTACCTCTCGAAAATCATTGCTAAAGAAAGATCAATATTAGCTTCACAACATCATTAGAACTCTTCAAAGAAAGTTAACACCAATACAGAGTAACTTACTGAATTGTATCTTGCAGAATATTGATTCTGACGAGTGGCAAGACGTATTCGACGACTGTGTAGTTAGGGCCAAAGCGTCGTTTAGCTTTTACTTTTATATGCAGCTGTAACATATAGAGAAAAGGCTTTAAAATATGAAAAGCGTAAGTCATACAGGTAGTTAGACTACTTTAAAGCATTGCACAAATGATAAAACACTGTTTTCCAAATTTTCGAAATTTCCTTGCCAAGCAAAGGGCTTGTACCTTTGGTTTGGACACGTCTTAAACGTTGCTTCAGGAAGACAAGCAGAACATGTTTCTGAACATTTTCAAGAAAATTAGCCAGCAAATTCTGCTTCATTTCTGTTTGTCGAGCAATGGTTTGGGATGTGGCCAAACGGAAGAAAACATGTCGCTCTCATGCACAGAAATAGTTGAAAACAGTTTCTCCAAGCTTCAAAACGGTCTCACAGTTTCTTAGGAAACAACTCGATTAAGATCAAGGTGAAACAAATATACTCTGCCCACGTAATTAGAAAAAAAGCACCTGTTAGAAAGGATCTTTTGTAAGACAGAAGTTGGGCATTCCCTTTTCTTAAAATGCAGAGGATATTTTAAGTTGCACTTTTATCAGAAGTGCTGTCAGAGTTCCCTTTGCAAGCATTACGTTAACTCCTAGTTCAAGGTGCGATTTCATAATCACACGCCGGGTGTCCCAAAAAGTAAGCTGGTTTGCTTGGGCCTAGCGATGAAAATTCAGCTTTTATAAAAGTCTAATCACTACTAACATGCTCCTCGAAAGTTAACTTTAACCTTGTTTGTTGATGTTGGTGCTTTGATAGATAAAATATCAATCTTCAAAGTTTAAAATTAAAATAAAAGAAAAATAAAAACCTGCACAAGAGGTGAGATCTAGCAAATATAATATCTATAATGTAATTCTTGTTTAAATTTTAGCAAATTGATTCAGTCACTGCGCTTCAAGAATTTGCATAGACCAAAACGCCAAAGCTTTGGTTTGCAGATGGCAGAAAATTTGAATTTTCACAATCAATATTTCAACACTCAAAGCACCAAACGAGATATCTAATCTATTTTCAAGTTAGTTATAGAGAACCGTCTTAAAATGATCAGCGATTGATTGAAGCTACGTCCTCTTGGTAGGCCCGACCAAATTGCTCTCCTTTTTTGGGGCAACCGGTAGAACCCAGGAGATGACAACCACAACTGTTTGATAGTAAATGTAAAAAGCTTTACTTTTTGGGAGCTGGACAGATACCGAATAAATGGATAAATACCTTGTCATATTGAATACTGTCAACAAACAAAGACACAGTATCTTGCCAAACAACATCAACACCCATTTCTTTTGTTCTAACTTTTTGTTTATTTAATGTGATTGAACACCATCTTTCATCCTCTAAAAATAAACCTTTCAGCAATGAAACAAACGTATCATCAAGCAACTAAAACGAAGTAGGTTATCCCGCTCCTGTCACCAGTAACCACAGGGAATCCCGCTCCAGTCACCATGTAACAAGTGGTCAAGACAGTAGTAAGACTCGAGATTCGAGCAGATAACTTACGAACTTCAGCTCATCGTCAAAAGCTAAAAAAACCTAACTACTCAAAACGAGGCTAATGAAAGATGACATCATTGCAGGCTGTGGGCATAGATTGAATAAAAACATCAAAATACTCAAAATGTTCAAAGGTCATGGTCATGGTCATGAGAGTTATGGTCATGAGGTCATGGTTCAAAGGTCAAAGCTCAACATTTTGAATCATGCTAAAAAAGCTCAACATTGATTCAAATATTTTTGCATTCCCGAATGAAATTTTTCAATCATTACACCGTAGTGGTGTACTTTTGAGGTACTTGATGCATCATGATTCTACGAATTTAGAACGGACGATTCCCAAGTCCACTTTTGTTAGTGCCACGTTTAAAATGGCTTCAAAGGATATCCAGAAAATGCAAACTGTAATAGCTGTGTGAGAATGGAACGTTCTCATAATGGATACAAATCTAACAAAACATTTACTACAAGAGTGAAACCGTTTTTTTTTACAAATTTAACCTCTTTTGGGTAATTAAGAATCATTCATAAGTAAAAATGGAAACAAGAGAGTTATATGAAAACAAAAACTCATACAAACAAACAAACAAACAAACAAACAAACAAACAAACAAACAAACAAACAAACAAAATAAAAACCGAGAATAGGACTATGGAAAAGAATACCATCATACTTACCGTTCTGCTTTCCTTTGGTACCTCCTTTGATTGTAACTGTAAGAACACCACATGCTGCCGAATACAAAAACGCATCAAACATGGGAATAACAAGGTTAGGAGAGGCGAAAAAGTAAAAAGAGAGCACATGTAAACAATCTAAACGACCCTGGGCAGGATTCGACCCGGCTGCCCTTGACTTTGTACATAATGAAAACGGAAAGAAGTGCCGTAATTACCGTACATACAAATGTAACTGTCCAACCAAATGCAGTGTTATTCTATCACAAGTAAGGCATGGAATAGGATAGGGAACTTGACTTCATATCAACATCGTTTACAGGCGATATTGACATGAAGTCACTATTATAGCACAAAGGAACAAGGACAGATTTTGTAACACAATAGCATGAGATGCTTTTGGTGACAACTGAATCGAAAGTGATTAGTGGCTGCAGACAAAGGAAATTCTCTCAACCAGTAATTTAAAACAAACCGCAAAAGATTCTCTGAAACCCAAGTAGCTAGTGCGCTCGTTGTACAATTCAGACACTGTTTTTAAGAGCAAACATGAGCATATATCGAAAGAAGAAGGATATATCTACACATCTACCTCGGGAATTCAATATCTTTGGTTCAGAAGTTGAGCATTAAGTGTTTTAATTACACCCAAACAATAGGAGAATTGAATCGCCTCCCGATCGGCTTTTGAATCAAATAAATCAAATGCCCGTGGCACATGTGTAGATATATCCTTCTTCTTTCGATCTATGCTTATGTTTGCCCTTAAAACAATTTCTGGAATGCACAACGAGCGAGCTAGCTAACTGGCTTTCAGAGAAACTTTTGCGGCTTTGCTTGTATTGAATTACTGGCTGAGAGAATTTCATTTGTCTGCGATCGCTAATCGCTTTGAATTTCGGTGTCAATCAAAACCAACTCGTGCTATTGTCTTACCAAATCTGTCCTTGTTGCACAAAGGTGTTGTTATATCTCTGCATTTCATGATAATATACCTATTCAGGAAGTCCAGTTGTCAGGAGGAGAGAGTGAAATAACTCTCGTAATCCAAACATTCAATAGTGTCTTTATTTTTCTAGTCTAATGCAAGGTGTGTTCAAGATCACTTTAGGCTAACGTTTTATAAAACTTCAGTATTAGTTAAAACAGTAATGATAAGGGTTTGATTACCATAGCCAGATCTTCGTCCAAGCACTTCGGGATCACTGCAGAGTGGTATAGTCACATGACCGGGATCGACGAGAGCTGCAGAACAGTAAAACAAAGTGTGTAAATATTTGATGAAATGTGTCTTTAACAGAACAGCCCCAAAGATGAACAACTCTTGTTTAATTTACCTACGTCTACCGTTTGAAGAATCATACCGCAAAAACAATTAAATCAATTAGAAGATAACGATGACTCTTCATAATTCAAAATGCACGATTTAGCTTTGAAATAAAAAACACGAAAATTGGTCTCCCTTGGCATTGCTTAAAATATAGCAATGGGTTGCTCTGTTCAACCCTCTATCCAACTATTGGAGTGGTAAAAACTGCTATTTTAGCACAGTGAATTACTTCACAATGACAAGAAAGCTGACCAAAATGCAAATATTCTGTCTACTCAATGCTTGGAACAAAAAAGAATGTTTTGTGTCAAAATCTGTAGCTAAGTGCAAAGCATGCTGTTAACTTGTATCCTTGATAATAAAAGAATTCTGAGAGAAGAAAATTATCCAAAACTACGAGAAACATATCGAAACTAAAGTAGACAAAAGGTCAAAAAGTTTATTAATTGGCTGCATAGTTCTTGCAGTACGACTGTTTTGACTCAACTGGTATAGTTGTAATCTATAGAATTTGCTTAATTTTGTCACTAAGAGTGTTACAGACGAGGTTTGCTCTGAAATGTAGCAACTCGGAGCAAAAATGTGTCTTGATCTTTGGAAGTTTACAAAGATCGTTAGTCTTTAGGTTGTATTTCCTACCTTTCCTCTCCTGAAGTGCCATAAATATGAGGAGTTTAGAACAAGGACAGATTTGGTAAGACAATAGCACGAGTTGGTTTTGATTGACACAGCAATTCAAAGCGATTAGCAATCACAGACAAAAGAAATTCTCTCAACCAGTAATTCAAAACAAGGAAAGCCGCAAAAGTGTCTCTGAAACCCAAGAAGCTAGCTCGCTTGTTGTGCATTCCAGAAATTGTTTTTAAGAGCAAACATGAGCACAGATTGAGAGAAGAAGGATATATCTACACATCTGCCACGGGCATTTAATTTGTTTGATTCAAAAGCCGATTGGGAGGCGATTCAATTCTCTAATTCTTTGGGTGTACTAAAAACACTTACTGCTCAGCTTCTGAACCAAAGAAATAAAATGCCCGTGGTAGATGTTTAGATATATCCTTCTTCTTTCGATATACGCTCATGTTTGCTTTTAAAAACAATTCCTGGAATGCACAACGAGCGCACTAGCTAATTGGGTTTCAGAAAATCTTTTGCAGCTTTGTTTGTTTTGAATTTCTGGTTGAGAGAATTTCCTTTGTCTGCAGTCACTAATCGCTTTGAATTCAGGTGTCAACAAAAGCAACTCATGCTGTTGTGTTACAAAATCTGTCCTTGTTGGAGTTTAGTTGATTGATCGAGGATGTGACTCGCAGAGAATAGGTAACTAATTTTTAAATCGGTGTGGAAAGGTGGTTGTAAAATTCCATGACCAAATTCTTTGAACTGAAAAAAAACATTAGCTACATATCTACAATTCTTCACCATTGGACCTTTTCTTTCTGATAATCATGCATTTTCCGTTTAAGCAAACCACCTCTGAGGGGACGATTATGGAAGTAAGGTCAATTTGACATTTTAATGCTATCCAGCTGCCACTACAAGTAGGGTTGTTTTTACAGGTACTTTTTCAAATTTTACTAAAATTGTATTGTACCTATTTTCAGCTTTTAGACACTGTAAATTTTGGCTATATTTAGCCGCAAATTGATACCTACATACACGTTTCGTCAAAAAGGTTTAGAAATTACAACGCTCTCAAGTTTTTTAGGCAAATCAAGAAATAGAACTTTCAGCTAATTCATGATTTCAGAAGGAAATAATTCAACTAAAATTACAAGAAAAAATTTTAAAATTAAGTTGAAGCCTCATTAAAATGAGGGAATTAAAATTGTACAAATTGGTTGCATAGTTTTTCCTGTACGATTTTTCACGCAGTGGATACAATTTTCTGACTCCCTGGTGATGCGCTTTTGCTCGGTTTGAATGTAGCCAAAACGTACCAAAGAAAGTTGGTAAATACTTGATGTTTTGTCGTCCTAGGTATGTCCTAAAAGCTAAAGAAATAGTACTAACAAAATTCAATTATCTCTTATCTGTTTTTGATCACGAAGATCCAAGTGGTTTAAAATACACGCAAAACTCTATACTTAGCTATGCCCCTACTGTCCTCTTTGATATGCACTGTTTGCTAGGTCTGACAATGAGAAACGCTCTATGATCCTCAAACTGCGTGCTGCGTTATTTTGTAGCATAGACAGACTCTAAATCGTTTTGTTTTGTCTGACTAGGGAACATCTCAGAGAAAGAAAGGGCTACTGGGACCATCGGTGAATTAGAAACAGTATCGATGTTTTAACAATCAGCTAAATATGTTTATGTTCTATTATCCTTTACAGCTTGTTTATGTCTAGGGAAGAATGATCTTCATCACTGATCTCGCTCGAGAAAGATTTTCGAAATGATAGCTCTGGAAAAAATTAATTTTCAGCCATTGGTTTATAAAAAATTGTAAATCTCGCCACTTCAAATTTGCTCTCGGTTTCTGTATCATCGGAATGGAAAGATACAAAACGATAGATCTGCTACACGTTTGTATCCCATTCATAAGAAGCTGCTTATAAGAAATTCAGCTCTCAGATCGCCAAAAATTAAGAAACTCCAGTACTGGGAGAATGCATTCTTAAGGAACTATTCGTTTTAATAATGGAAATCCTCACCATATTTCTACGTTATTTTCACCTGTTTCCCGCATCATATTACTCGGAAGGTACTTGAGTAATGTTTAGACGTCGGAAAGGCTTCAAAAAACATGTTTCAAAATGTTCAGAATGGCACAGGGCGTCGGTATCAATGTTGTTATGAAACCTTTAAGAAACCCATAAGAAACTCTGCGTACTCAAAATCTGATAATTTTAAGAAAATTTCAGTATTGGCCCAAACTCTTAGTATTGGCCCAAACTCTTAGTATTGGCCTAAACTCTTAGTATTGGCCCAGAATTCAGTATTGGCCTAAAATATTTTTCTTATAAAAAGAAATGCGTAACAATTCTACGCAATTTCGTACTATGCTTCAAGACTAAGGTAGCTAAGAACAGTTCAAAATTTTCCCAAAGTTAAAGCTAGAACTAGAATAACTAACGCCGCTGAAAAGAACTTTGGTATCGATGAAACCGGCCGACACCATTTAACATTATTTGTTAGCTCTGATGGAGGCCAGGTTCTATTCCCTTTCTTTCTTCCTTCCCCGTGTCCTCCCCCTTTCCTCCTTTCCCCTCCTGTATTTATTGATCAAGGGCGAGACTTGGAGCAAGTCCAGGAGGCCAGAGGAAATAATGGAGTGTTCACTGATCATATTTTCAAAACATGAGTCATGTGGGTAGATTTCACATGTCTTACTTTGTCCTACTTAGGGAGGGGAGGTCATTGGATAGCTTTCTAGATATGAATATTATTCCTCCTGCCCCTACAGGTAGGCGTTAGAAACAAAAAGTTCCTTGTGCAACAGGGCTCTAGGACTACGTTCACACGATGTCTGGACTTTTGCTAACGGCAAAAAACTTGACGGTACCAACCTCTTAGCTGTTCATCAGGTCTACGATAAAAGCACAATTTGAAAACGATGCGGAATTCAACGGCGCCAATCAACTTACAATCTCTGCGCCAAAGAGGCTGGATTTTGACAACAAAATAGGCCTATCTAGGCTTAAAGAATCAATCAGCCTCATTTCGAAGGAGTTGGTAAACGTTACCTTTTCGTCGTTTTCGAGTGTTCACACGACACCGTTCTCAAAGTGTACCGGATAGACTTCCGTTTTCAAATTCTGCCGGTACCAAATTGTGCTGGCAAAAAATTTGCCCTTTTCGCGTGAATGGGAAGCCTGTCCGTAACAATTTTATGCGTTTTCAAATTAGGCTGGTACCGTGTGAACGCAGTCTAAATTTCAAGAAGGAACAAATGTTTAGATCAATAATTTTGTACTCACTATATTTCAAGCTGTCACTGACCAAATTTGATATCCATTGTCGAATCAAAGGATATTCCATCAACTGAATTCGTCTGAGTAATCTGACTTGGAAATTAAATTTTGGCCTGTGAAAAAAGAAATTTTGAATCGTGCAATACAGTATGCATTTTCTAAACTTGAAGACACAAAACCTTGTGGTTCAAGGTGAATTTAAGATAGAATAGCTTCTCGCTGCAAGACACATATGCAAGCAAACACATGTAACGCATCATTGTTCACATCAAAGTGTCTCTTTTCACAAAGCATGGATCATTGAACATAGGGCTCCAATCTTTAAAAAGGTCGGTGTAAAATTCTATTGCAGTTTTCTTTGAAATAAATGGCTTGGAAGGAACTTAGGGCTTTTTGCTGTAAATATGCCGTGGCAATTTATTGATATCTTGATTAGTTTCAATATGGTGGCATTTATTAAGCTACAGATTTCTGCTTGCTCCCATATTGTAGACGTTCATAAACTATGGTTTTCTTGAGGGTTATATAATGTTTTCTGTACTGCTTTAGGATTTACGATGATATAAATTTGTTCAAAATTTTCCATGAATTTTTTCAAAAATAATCAAATTGCCGCCATTTTGAAAAAAATCAATATATCAAGAAATTTCCACGCCGATTTACAGTAAGGTACCATAAGTTCCTTTCAAGCCATTCATTTCAAAGAAAACTGCAATAGAATTTTACACCGACCTTTTTAAAGATTTGAAAGATTTGAGCCCTATGCTGCATCATTGTGGACACTTTTAGTTTGAACGACATGTATATTCGATAGTAATACCTTAAACTTCATTCGAGGCTATTACCTTAACTTCTGTAATTATCTGTGCCTGTCCACTCATCCGGGGAGAGCTCACTATGCTCGAAGTTATGGTAGAAGCCTCTAATGACATGAAGGTGATAGTATCGAAAGGAACATTTCGTTCAAAGTAAAGGTGTCCGCAATGGGGCCGCAGTGCTCCATGCACAAAACATAAATCAGTCAAACCAGGGACGCCGGAGCGATGGTAGGGCAAGGGGGGCGACTAGGAACGTAAGGGCAATCGAGACCAAAGGCGAGCGAAGCGAGCCTAAAAATTAGGGGGTCCGGGGGTACTCCCCCGGGAAAATTTTTGTGACCACGCCCTTTAGATTAGCTTAAAATGCTATCAAAAACGTTTTAACGAACAATAATGTTCTTTCACAAAATTGTTCGGCTATTTCTCCACATGTCCTCATTCCGAATCGCATAAAATCGCATATTGCTTATTTTGAAGTTGCAATTGCCAGTCATTTTTCGTTACTGGTGTGTTTCTGATAAGGGAATGAAGCTATGGCGGCTTTTCTATCAAGTTTCAAAGTAAATTATTGTTTTTCATTGAAAGGGCACTTTTGCCCCCCTTGCCCCCGTTAGGAAAGGGCAGGAGGGGCGCTTGCCCCCCCGCGCCCCCCCTCTCCGGCGTTCCTGAGTCAAACCAAAGTTGAGCGATATGATATCGTTTGAATCAATAGGGCGTGAGTAACATTGGGCTCAAGTGGTATGTTCCACAAATGTAACATTTCAGATATCATGGGATATGCTAGCCTGATAACCACTTTTCCTTAGTAGGGTCTGGTTATCAGGCTAGGGATATGCTACTTTTAAATGTGACTACAAGAATACTTACTGTTTGAGAAAACAGAACGAGACAGCAGCAATATGGGGAAATGGGATGTTCTGATTGAAAAGAATCTGCAATTGCATTCTTCCTCGAATGCGAAATCCTTCAACCACGACATCTGTCGTTCCTCTGTAAAAGAAAGAGAGAAAGGAATAACTCGAGGCTGTTTGGGAGGTGTTTAGCAGTTTATGTATGTTATGTAGCTCAAGGAGACAAACAACACATCAATGAGGATGAATGAAAAGACTTTCTAATGCAAGAGACTTTCGAGAAGGTCTATCATAGTGAGAAGAGTGAGGGAAGATGTAACGAAAGTGATATTTTGTACCTGGTGAAAAGACAGCTCAAGTTCAGGGCAACGTAGTGTTTGAATTGGTTTGAAAATAATTCTGTTCGCAGGTTAATGGTCACCAGGAACATTTCATTTACCGCCGGGTGGGTAAAACAACAATCCCCAGTTGAAAAACCAATATTGACTGAATACCAAGGCAATAATATTGACAAGTATATTATTAAATAGGTCTAAAATAGGCCTAAAATCGCGACCAAAGCCTGTACCTTACAGCTATGACTTTTACATGCTTTCGCACTTGTTGTCCCTCTGGGAGGATGAAAGGGTCATCCCTGAGAGTAAAACAACATTATCCTGGACGATGTCATCCTCCCAAGGGGATAACGCGTATTGAAATGTGTTCAAGTCATTACTGTACGGTAGGAACATATCAAGGAAAAGTTTGATTGTGGTCTTAGGCCTGTTTTGAAGGTTTTTTGAAGAGGTCCTTCCGAGTGTCTCTCTCAACGGAATGACTGATTTCAGACAGGTAAATTTTAAAATGGATTTGAACATGTCCAATATTATCATCTTGATATCCAGGGGGCGGAGCAGTGGCCTTTCAAAGGGGCATTTTTCCTTTGCTCACGCGGTACGTGGTTTCTAGCAATCAAATCACGAGAGAGATATCATATAACCAGTTAAACAGTAACGCTCTTGTTAGCGTGGCTTTACTTTGACCGGCCACACATCATAAATTCACTTTTAACACCGTTCTTTTTCATATCCTTATATTCAAATATGGAATTCGGAGCGCTTTCTATGCATAGTTACAGCTTGCCACTTCTTATACATGTATAAACAGAGTTTGAGTTGCCATAGAAATTTTGGAATAAAAAAGGTACATGAATGATATTTTGAATGAAACACCATGCACCAGTCATATATTTTCATAATAAAATTCTAGGAATGACTTTCTGTGAAAGCACACTCCATCTTCGATTCATTAAGGTTATGAATATTTTAGATCCAAAACCCTCCGCTGAGAGAATCACCAAAATGTGGAGTAAATAGCATTAATAAAAAACGACTTGTAATTAGTTGGTGCTGGTCACTGGCTGAGTTAAAAAACGCCCTGTGTTTGAAAAATTGTTTCTCCCTGAATATGAAGGCAATAATATTGAGAACTGCCTTGCTTTATTGCCAATATGTTCAATTAGATTCAGTAATTTACTCAGCCTTAATTGGCCATTCCTTCTCGTGGCTATGGGAGATTTTCTGCAGAGAGCCCCTTTCGAAAACCTGAAAACGGCGAGTAAAATCTCTTTTGTTTTCCTTCCTAACAAATATCGACACAATAATGATACATGTGTTCATGTATTTTGTCCTTTTGACAGAATGGAATCCCCCCGAATAAGCTATTCATGCAAGGGGGAAGACTGTTTTATCATCGCAAGAAGATAGCATATGCTAAAGCGTTTTCAAGTCATTGCTGTAAGGTAACAATACTAGGGAAACTTGCTCGTGATTTGAGCACTTTTTTAACGTTTCCTGAAGGATTTGTTAGAGAAAATTCGTTGTAAAAAATGAACGCAGTAACCGATTTCAGCTAGGAAAAATTCGGAAAATAATTGAACATGTTGGCTACTCAATCAGACATTGCAAAATATCGTTGCTTGCATATTTAGGGAGCAGTAGCCTTTCAAACGACATGCATTTCTTTCTGTCTCACCCGGTAGGTTATTGCATTATTGGGAGTTAATATGTAAATAAGTGGTTTTTATGACGGTCTTAGATTCCCAAGAATGTGTAGAAACTTGATTGCCTACTGCAAGGCCTACAGCGAGACTTTATGGGTGCAAAACCAAACTGGGGCTCTTACAAATACCGAAATTGACTGAAAAATGACTATTTAATGAAAGCTTGGATCAATCAAATCTCTATTCTTGGATACAAGGGGAACGCCCCTTTTGGAACCTTTTATGTCTATCGTAGCTTTTTGAAGCCCCTCTGCTGTCGGGGCCTGAGGTAATTATCCCCTCTCAGCGAGTCTATCAGCTGCAGGGTCCTTCAAAAGGCCTTGATTTCACTTTTTGGATCAGCCAAATATCCTGATCATCCTACGCTGATTTACCGGGTGCACAAAAAACTATCTACTTTTAACAGGCCACGGTTAATCGTACACTGCACCGATTTCGAAGATTTGTGACTTAATCTTACGGTTAATCGTACACTGCACCGATTTCGAAGATTTGTGACTTAATCTTCAGCTAAAATCCAGAAGTAGATTCTACTATTTTTTGCATATTTTGTAGTCTTCTGTCTCTTCAGCAATAAGCGAGTTTCCTAAAATGTTCGTTCTCAAAAACACTGAAAACGATCAAATCAACGTTCTAAAGACTTGACATGAACGTCATATGTTTGAAAATTCCTTACGCAGAGAATAAAAGAAGTATTGAAATGAATAAAATTTGAGTGGATAGACGAAAAGCTGAAGTACCTTTTCTGATTTTTCTTCTATTTTTCCAAGCATTGTAAATTTAGGAACAATTGGATTTATAAAAATTCCTTCAGTTCGAAATGCATGAAAAAGGGATAAGAAATCTCCTTACTTAGACTAGAGGCACCAAATATATTTCATTTCCCTCAAGGCTGTAAAAGTGATTTGCCCATAAGTATCAGATCCTATAGGTTACTTCTTTTGTAAAGATTTGATGTTTACCTCTTGAGGATATAAAATGTGTTTTCAAAACATGAAGTTCCTTTCAGTCTACCTGGTGCCCCACCTTTTTTAAAGATTATTATCAGAACAAGACTAAAATATAAAATGCTTGAATTTGAATATAAATGAGTAACAAAACAACTGAATAACTTACACTCTCAGCTTTGTATGAAGGACAAATTTTGAATCAGGAGCATCCAGAGCAATATCTGCATCAATGACAACTTGATACTTTGGTCTTGCAATGAGGTCATTCGGAGGTTGCCTGAACACCACTTCATCAGCCATGATCTTCCGCAAATCTTCTGTTGTATCAAACACCTTGACATATTTTACAAAAGGAGTGCGAGTTCCAAGGGTGAAGTCAGTTATTTCTATTGACTCTATGAATGAAAGTTGAAAGAATATAATTTTGTACTCTACCAGGATTCAATGTTAAGTAGATATCAAAAAGTATTACTTTTGAAAAAACGACTTTTGATAATGTCAAAGATCTTGTCTTCTGTTGTGTGACTGTGCCAAGGACAAAATTAGTTTAAGCTGCTCGCTATAGCTACTTATTTCCAAGGACACAAAGGCATGCAGAATAAGGTCTCTTTCTACAAAGCATCTTTTTAGACTGTCTTTATTAACTCTATTCCACATGGGGGCCACCATGGCCCCTCAACCAAACACTGCTATGCAGTGCATAAACCATTGTACTCTTTACCAAAAATATAATGACCTACAATATTCTGTAAATTTTGTTCCAATTAGATGTGTCACATGACCATCAAATGCCCTTGTTTGGAGAAAAAACACAAAAGAAAACACTAAATTGCTTCTAATTTAGCCAATAGTTGTTGGAATTTGTTCTATCTAACCAAGTCTCATTGAATTGCTCTTGTCAAGACCTGTCATAAGATATATAGTTTNGCTCTCACAGATCTTCAGTGGTAATATTTGTTAGAGTTGCAAAGGCTTTGCTGTTAATTTTGTTGGTTGTAACGATGTCTCTTTTCATGGTAATTGAAATCTTTTTTGAACCAAACTGTATACAGTATAAATATGGATGTATTAAGAGGCAATTCTTTTATTGAAAAGGGCGTTTTCCGACGTTCTAAAGGGCGTGGTCTCAAAAAATTTTCCGGGGGCAAGCCCCCGGACCCCCGTTTTTGCTTACTTCGCTCGCCGTTCAGCCCCCCCACTTTGAAACCGCTGCGCGGTCCCTGCCAAACACTGCTATGCAGTGCATAAACCATTGTACTCTTTACCAAAAATATAATGACCTACATATTCTGTAAATTTTGTTCTAATTAGATGTGTCACATGACCATCAAATGCCCTTGTTTGGAGAAAAAACACAAAAGAAAACACTAAATTGCTTCTAATTTGGCCAATCATTGTTCGACTTTGTTCTATCTAATCAAGTCTCATTGAATTGCTCTTGTGGAGACCAGTCATAAGATATGTAGTTTGTTAATTTTTATTTACATTTTGTAGTCTTTGAGAACAATGGCAGCATAGATTTTTATGATGTCATTGTCTGAATAGATGCATAAAAAATTAAAGATAAATAAGGTATTTTGTGAGAAAATATATTGCTATATTAGAATGTTAACAATTTCTTAGAATAAAACTTTATTTTCATTATATAAATATGGGACATTTCCTATACATTTCGAATCTAATTACTTAAACAGAAGCACAATAGTTTAGCAATATACTATCTACCAAATAACAACTTCATAACTCCATTGGTTTTGAATATAATTAGGGGGCCATAACGCCCCCTCCCCACATGAGGAGTGAATGAAAAGACCCCATGTGGAATAGGGTTAAATACCACCAAAAATACAGGGGTGGCACCAGGGTAGGGTAGGGCAGGGCATTTTTGCACAGGGGTGGCAATTTTTTTAATCTTAGATCCTAGGAAGCTAGGGAGTTA
Source organism: Aurelia aurita complex sp. Pacific (assembly GCA_004194395.1). Lineage (NCBI taxonomy): Eukaryota > Metazoa > Cnidaria > Scyphozoa > Semaeostomeae > Ulmaridae > Aurelia > Aurelia aurita complex sp. Pacific. The sequence continues at coordinate 177,516 of REGL01000487.1, read as the reverse complement.
TTGCCCAGAAATTACCCAGAAAAATCCTAGCATTTCGAAGGTATTTCCCATTTTTTGGCATGGGTTTTACTGGAAGCATCCAACCCCCATCACAGAAAATATTGGGTTACCTTCAGCTCAGAGGTGAATTTGCCAAAGTAACACATGAAAACAGCACTTTTTAGTAACTTTAGCCTCCCTGTCAAATTCCAGCCCATCTGTCAGAAGATCTTTGGCAACACCCCTGCAAAGTTTACTCCACCCCCTCAAGTATTCAGAACATCAATATTCAGAAATTTTTTACAAAAACTTGCTGTCAAACAGCAAAATTTATAGAACACTTACCAATAATATTTGGCTTACAAGACTCCAATGTTGGGTCAATCGCATTCTTGAGTAATTGAAAGAGAGATCTGTCACTGAAAACCCACCTGCAATGGAGCAAAGTCATAGTTGAAGGTACTCATGGCGAAGGGTCTGCAGAGGTAAAATGGGTAGGCTGGAGGTAAATTGTGTAGTGTTAATTGCTGGAAAACAGGAGACCCTGACCTGATAAATCATCATTCACTATGTCAAGGAGGGAAGTCTGAATGGTTTAGCTTGAGGAAACTGGAAACAAAAATTTTAGCAAAATTGATCAAAAGTATTTACCCTGCCCATTTTACCCCTAATTACCCATGTTAACCCCTCCCCCCTCAGAAGACCCTATAGAGGTTAGAACAGAACAGAGAGATTAGGTGTAGTGCCAGGTGCTTTCCCCCAATAGAGGAGGACACTTTTGCAGTAAATTAAATATTTGTAAGGTCTTCCCCCCCCCCCATCCTTTCCTTCACTATATCTCAATTCTCAAGTTCTTGAATTTTGCCTGCAGAAACTGAACCAAAACTTACAGGAGTTCTGGTATCTTGTTTTATGTCTCCTTGACAAAGAAATGAAGAAATTGTCATTATTCTGCACAATGTCAGACAGTTATTGTTCCCAAGACGAATGCCATCACCTTGGTGAATACTGAATATTGAAGTCTCGCCATCTTGGATATAAGGTCATACACGAAGGGTGTGGCTAACTAAACTTCCTTTGAACTTAGAATAACTTTACCTAACAAATAACATGAACATTTATGAAGGTCAGGGTTATAAACAAACAAATTAGCATTGGGTCATCACTCATCTAACGTGGCCGCTAGCAACGTGACCGGGTTGGAACTTCCTCTTTTCCAGCCAAAAAAGAGTGCACTTTCGTGGTCACTGAGATTACCCTTCGAGTATAATTCCAAATTTCACCCTTATGCAAATTCAAAAGTTTAAAGTTTTAAAAACCATATTACTGTACCATCGATTTNGTGGCTAACTAAACTTCCTTTGAACTTAGAATAACTTTACCTAACAAATAACATGAACATTTATGAAGGTCAGGGTTATAAACAAACAACTTAGCATTGGGTCATCACTCATCTAACGTGGCCGCTAGCAACGTGACCCTGTTGGAACTTCCTCTTTTCCAGCCAAAAAGAGCGCACTTTCGTGGTCACCGAGATTACCCTTCGATCGATATAATTCAAAATTTCACCCTTGTGCAAATTCAAAACTTTAAAGTTTTAAAAACCATATTACTGTACCATCGATTCAAGAAGAAATTCAGCCATTCCACAGTCTCAGCATTTTCAAACGCCTTCTTTCTGTGTTCATTTATTTCGGCTTCCCTGTAGGCAAAACTTTGGATCGTCAATAATTTTTCATGCCATTGCCAAATTGCAAAAATGCATAAAATCACAAGCACGGGCCATGAAACATCAAATCTTCCAAGGATATATGCAATCGCTATAAAAACAGATACCGCACAGGCTAGTCTGAATGTGTGTATTTTGCAGAACTTGTGAAATTCATCGTCGATTTTGACATCTTGATTTCCAGTGGCATGACTGTGTTTTGATTTTGAACGCGCATGATTGTTGGTGTAGCTTCCCCAGTCATCTTCATATTCAGCCTTGCCTCCGGGCGCAGTGCCCTCCATTTTCAATTAATTCACAGGCAGCTTTATTTGCATTATTTCTCTGATGTACTTGGCAATATGAATTACTTCCCGATCGTGTGATAATAAAACAAGGAACTAGAAATCGTACACCCGCCACTCTTCTTTCTTGCCCTTGTGTTTTATTTTGATTTTTGATCTGAGAATAGCCACGCTTTGATGCCTTTGTAACCTCGTTTGCGTAAAATTATTGTTTTCTGGTCACGTGATTTCTGTTGAGACTGAATTTTTGAAGACAGTTTCTGCTTCTGCTGAATATGTTATTTTCTCGTTGTTTTGCCCTCAAATTTGCAGCCTTTCCCCCCTAAAATGCGCTCCGTCCAGCATCCTTGATGATTCGTCGGATGTCCATAACTGCGATTGTCAAACAATATGAAATGCGATGCGATAGGGTAAAACGGGGAGCAAAGCCATCAACAAATAGCAGCATCTTTAGGTTCCCCATCCACCATCCAGGGGGGATCCAGTACCATGTCACGACACAATGAACTGCACACCCATAGAAATGCACCCCAACGTCTTAGAAAGGGGGAACTGGGGGAACACAAGCCAGACATTTGTTATAAATTTATTCGGTCATATTATACCACCCATCTTTCAAATTTTCCACAACAAAGCTTCCTGGGGCGGAAGGTCTCAAGAACCATGAGCCTTCCGAGATGTCAGGGGTGCGGTTCCTTGTTTCACTATTTAGCCTTCTGAAATATGACATCAGTAAAATACTCAACTCTTCTTTTGTTTTATAAAACAGCTCCTTTTGCTATATTATTTGTCATACTGCTGAAGATGAGTAGGACAACAACTACGACAAAGCCAGGCTTATCCATTGTCCACTGACGCACCCTCACTTGAAGGAAGAGAGAACGCAGTCCAGACAAGCATCATAAATTTATCTTTTTGCAAGCTTGTCAGCCGTCTACCAACAATGGGTGATGTAACGCAGAAAGAAAGAGCTGTTCTTGAAGAGTCCTTCTTACTTTATGACACCATTGGTGATAGCAAGATTGATATAAACCATCTGGGCGATGCACTTCGTGGATTGGGCCTAAATCCAACAGTTGGGGACGTTGCGAAGATTCGCAAAGAAATCGATCCATCAAACAGTGCAAAAAGAGTGAGCTTCGATGAATTTCTCCCAATCTATCAGTCTGTTCATCAGAAAGAGAAAAAGAAGAAGATGTCTAATGATGATTTCGTTGAATGCTTTCGCGTCTTTGATAAAGATGGCACTGGCCTAATTACAGCTGGAGAGCTGCATCATGTTCTCACAACACTTGGGGAAAGGCTTGCTCCTGCCGATATCGACCTCCTTTGTCAAGGACTTGAAAACAAACAAGGTCAAGTAAACATTGAAGACTTCGTCCATGCCGTTGTAGATGGTTAACTGATGTTTTTATCTGAATTCCAGGGACGAATCCAAGACAGGACCTTGTATTGTAGTCTTTATCTTAAAGTGGTCATATTTATCATGAATAAGTGGCTTTAAATTATGAAGCCATCGACCACAAAACTTGTGCCTGATTCTAAGGTTCAGGGACAGAAATTAGCACATTTTTAAAGGCACAGGAAAAGTGGCAGAGACTTATCAATTCCTGGCCATATTTATTCGTAGAATTTAGCACTTTACGTCAAACTAAATTGCAAAAGATAAGCCTTTCTATGTATGCATTTGCTATTAGATAATTATTTTTTAAAGTAACATGTGTGTTGAGACATTGAATGATAAAAGGAGGGTCTTTGATACATCATAAAAGAAGCATAATACTTCATCAGTCTCTGTTACTTGCTAATAGACTACTTCTGCAGGCATACAATACACAAGACTGACAACTTGATTCCTTATATTTTGTCCTTGTGTTTAACCTGATTTTTCCATGTTCACTCATATGACCATCATTCAATAGAAACTTGGAAAAATGAAACTCAATCAATATAATACATAATTGCACTGACAGTGGTGGGTAAGGACCTTTTTCAAAAAAATTATAATTAGAATACAATGCATGTCTTGGTAAAATTACAGGACACTAAATTTGATGAGACAACACATTTCATTGTTTGTTACCAACAAGAAGCATATTAGCAAGGGAGAATTTGTAAACAATGGCATCAGGTCTCTATATGACAAAATGATGACAAAGTGATTTCCTGTTCCCAAGTGTAGATTTGAGATTTGACAACTCTCAGTGCACTGAACAAGATTCAGGTTGAACATATAAAAATAAAGAGAGGGCTAGAACCTTATTGTTGACTGCACTGAAGGTGTAAAATCTATTTCATGGCTCTCAGGTTGCTTTGCACTTGCATAATGTATCTTGTTTTTAAAAACAGCCCCTACTGTTAGCACATCAAGCTTACTTCTAATTTAGGGGGTGAGTAGGGCTGACTTCTCAATTTCAGGACAAAATCTCATCTTGGTTCCCATACTCCCTTTTTGCAAAGAGTACACCTTTCATTCTAACACCAAGAACATACTTTATCAAATGTGGTACAAAAACATACAATTTATGCACCTTTTAGCAGAAAAGCCAAAGACCAGAAATCATCGTGCACATTTGGCACTCTCTATAGGTTGTGTAGGACATGTTACCCCCTGTTCCGCTGTTCCGCTTTGGTTCCTTTGTGCCTTTGTGCACGTATCACTGTGCTGTCACGATATTTAGTCATTCTGTGACAGTACTCAGTATAGTAAACTAAGATTCGTAAGACTTCGATATTAGCGACTTACATTACTGTCACAGAATTTTTAAATATGGAAACAAAAGTACAAAGTTTCGATGGCTCAGGGAACGTTAAGATTTTCATCGAGAAAATCTCGTTAAGTTCTGCCCTAAAAGGANACGCGCGCGTCTGAACAATCCAAGTTATCTGCGAGAACAATCAAATAGAACAATAGGCTTCCAGACCAGTTCTCCCTTCTAATGACTCTGAATTAATGTTGGGCTTGATCTGCTCCTGCGCTTACCTTGTACTATAGCCAAATTTCAACTGAATGAATTTATTGGTACTACAAGGGTCAAAAAGCCCAGGTTCAAAAGTTTCTCCAAAATAGAATTGTGATGGCAACCAGTGTAATGTTGACAGTAGTTGCAACTTGAAAGTGATAGAATACGACAACAACAAAAATAGGGAAAGATGGCAAACAATATAGGGAAATTTTGAACAAAGAGTAAACTAGCTGAAGAGTCTTTGCATAATATACAACTTCAAAATTGCACTGAATACTCTGAAAGAGCACACAAAATGAAATATATTGATGGTGACATAGACACATATTGGATGCTGAAACGTTTCTGGGGTTAATTGTTTGCAAAATGATTGAAAAGGAGGGGTAAGATTGCTTTGAACAGTATCTTTCAAGTGGTTTTGACCAAGCAATTTGAGTCTGTAGCGTCAGATTGTTAGATAAAATTAATCCTTCCTCCTTGGCTCTTGGGAGGTACCAAAAATGGGAAAACAACGCAATCACGAGAAAATGATTTTCAAATCCAATGTTTACAAATGCTAAAGGGAATCAACATAGACCTGGCCCTGGCCAATATAAAAATATAATCCGTTGTATTTGACAACTTTGAGACGTGCGGTCTTATTGTGTAGCAAAGGAAACATTGGGTGTGTGGGCGTTTCTTTAGCCTATTTATAGTAGCTACGAGATATAGCTATGTCTATTCCATTTTACATTTTTCACTGCTGCAAACTACTGGGTGCACCAGACAAAAATCCCACTCCTGACACCACACCAAGTTGAAGAGCACGCGATTTTCTTCAGAGTTTTCGGCAAACTATTTTCAGTGTCAAAGGATAATCAATGTATCAAAATTCAAATTAAGCAAAAATTGCTTCGGAAACAGCTTAGATCTGTTGCAAAACAGTGATCAAATTTGTGGAGACTTAACTTGAAAAGAAAGGGAGAAACGTTACTTCTATTAACACAACACAGACACTTAACTGAAATCATGAAGGTTTTCATTGATACAAATATTTAAAAACCATTGAGAGACCGCTCGTGCGACAGATGAAAAGCCAAGATTAATCTATTATTTTTGGATTCCTAAACCACTTCAAGAGTTATCTCGTTATCCTATTTCAGTCCCAAGAAAATTTGATGCTGTCTTTCGATCCATGTAGGCTGGTTTAAGATTAAGAACTTTTAAAAAGTATGTAGCTGATGTCTCCGGGTGCACGCTGAAAAATTAAAAAAAAGTCGCCAAGTTCAATTTGGGCTTTCAGCTAAAGAGATCAAGTCATGAATATGCGAAATATGCAGTACAAGATTCATTGCGGCCTGTTCAAAGTGGGACCCGTGGAACCTTTTCTGTGCACACAGTAGGTTGTCTAAGAAGCTTACGCACGATGTGCGCATCAATTGCTACCTAAAACACCGGGGTAAGGCCATTGTAAGGCAGAAATGTGAGGGAAATCTGTTCATGATTTTGGGCACGTTTTGGAGGTTTTTTGAAGAGGCTTTCTGGAGAAAATCCCTCATAACTTCAGAATGGAGTGGCCGATTTCAGTCAGGTAAATTTTATAGTAGATTTGAAAATTTCTACCATTAAACTATATATTTGCCGATATAATTGTCTTGATATCCAGGGAGCCGTGACCTTTAAAACGGGAATTCTTTTTTCTGACTCACCCGGTAGATCCACCGTACAGTAGTCGAACTGATAGAACAGTTCAATGTAAGTAAAATTTCTCTGGCAGTTCTACTACTGCAGTGCGGAACCATGCTTTCCATTTATGCCGCATGTGATTTTCAGAATGTCTGAAATTTTAGCATGCCTGCGAAGGGCCCTAGGTGAGCATAGGTTCCAAATCTTTAAAAACGCTGGTGGAAAATTGAGTGACTTATTTCTTTGTACTGAATGACTTTAAAGAAACTTTTGCTATTTCTCTATAATTCTACCGTTGGACTTTTCTGAAATCTTTAATATTTTCAGAGTTGGAGTGTTTTTCTTCTTTTTCAGGAATTCAAGACAAATTTTCAAAAAAACTTAAAACCATCGTAATTTCTAAACCGTTTGACGCAACATGAAGTAATTTCGAAGAAAACCATAGCTTATGAATGCCTACAATATGGTATCAAGCAAGAGTCTGTCATTCATCTAGTTTATGATTTAGAAATTTGATGACGTCACACCCTCAATGAGCTGATATATAGAATACGCTGTAATTTTGAAAAATATTCAAACTTTCTGGAAAGTCCAACGGTAGAATTATAGATAAGTATCTAAAGTTCCTTTCAAGCCATTCAATCAGAAGAAATAGGTCATTGAATTTTACACCCACCTTTTTACGCCAAGTTAAAGATTTGGAACCTATGCTCCCTAGGTGACAATACCTCTAAGTCATCCTTTTAATTCAATATGCAAAGATGCTGGTCGCGTACTTTGTTTGTTGTGATTTTAAAGAAACGCAGACTTGAGATTGAGCCATGTGGAACCTCTATCTCCATATCGAGCCACAACTGAAATGTGACTTTTTATTTCTGGAATTAAGTTGTGGTACACTGATAAAACGCAGCAAATTTTACAAATCATAATTCATTCCAACAATATCAACATACAATTTATAACGATTTCTAAAATAAATCAACTTTTTTCTACAAGCTACTCTAATAGTTACACCATTACCGTCCCATATGACATGATAATTTGTTGAAAAATTTTATCAATTTGGTTTTATGCAATTACAATGTTGCTACATTTAGGGACATCTAGGACCTCTGCAGGATGACGTTTTGCTTGGAAACAATGCACGCATTGAACTCCCCAAGAGCTCTGCCTTATGCAAGAGGTCTTTTACTGTCCAATGCATTTTGTAATGTTATGATACAGCGATTCATTAATTTATCTACTCTTAAACTGCCAATTTTTACATCTACCGTATATCATTTACTTTTGTTCCTGTAGAATGAGATCTCGCTCGATGGAGAGGGCATTATATCAAAAAGGGCCTAATAGTTGCTACTCTCCTTAACATAGGCCTACTAATTATACGTGATTTCATTGCACATATAGCCGTTGCCAGTCTCCTAAGACTTTTAAATTTCGATTTGCGAGTTGGCTCTTTCTTCGCATTTTTAGAGGAGCTGTCTTTAGCCAAAGTGAGTTTCGTCATTTTTGGAACTTTGCAGCTCTGGTTAGCTCTTTGTTCAATGATTGCCAGAGCGTCATTTGTCCAGTTTGTACAATTATCGGATTCGCTTTCTGATCGTTTTCGTTTGTTTGGTTTTTTCAAAGCCCTTATACCACTACCACTGCCTAGAATATGCTCATGTTTCACATTTTTAGCTAAAGTGAATTTTGCATTTTGAGAAGAACTATCTTCAACCGACATGAGTTTCCCATTTTTAGATGAGCTATCTCCATCCAAAGTAAGTTTTACTCTTTTGCAGTGCTGGTTAGATTTCCCTTCAAGGATTGCCTGAGCGTCAGTCGTTGAGTCTGTGCAATTATCAGACTTGCTTTCGTATCGTTTTCGTTTGTTTGATGTTTTCACAGCCCATATACCACTGCCTTTATGAATGAGAGTAATTTTGAGGCATTGTCTTGCCTTGGCATCGCCTGAAATTTGAAGGCTTTCTTCTCCAGGCAACATCTCATTTGAGATTCGACAAGCTTCTTTTTTAGGATTTTCATTACAACCTTGTTTGACTCTTGCAATATCATTCGAGTCTACTGTATTTATAACTGATTGCGAACTCACTTTGTCATCACATTTCAGCTCTGAACTGAGGTTCCTTTTACTCTCTTCCTGGGTTCTTATCAAACCCATATTGATAGTATTGTGTATTGGCTTGGTTGGCTGTTTTAAATCATCAGATGTGATACTTTTTAGGCAATCCGTATAAACGTTTTTAAACAACGGCTCAACTTCATTGTTTTGTGTATTGTAGTGAATTTGATTTGGTTGTGAGTGGCCTAAATGAATAAAGACTTTTGCATCATGAGAAGGCAACTGATTTTCAGCTGCGACGAAGGGCGTTGTTTCGCTACAATTATCGGAGAACTTCCCTTCAACAGAAATTGCATCTTGATCCATCTCTTCACCGCTAATCGAGCTGATACTTTCAGCCGAATCACGATTAAGACATGTTTCAGACTGGCACTCAGCCCAGGCCGTAATATAATTATGTTTACTTTTGAAATCTTCACGTGAAATGCTTTTACCTATGATGCAACCCTCGCTTGGATCACTGTCATAAGAAGCACAAGTATCGTTACATGAAGTATCTATCATGATATTAGACCTAATGGCTGTCATAGTGGCCTCAGAATTGTTTGATTTGCAAGATCTCATTCTTTTTATATTTGTTTTGATTTCAAGTTCATTTTCTTCATTGTTCTTGTCTTCTTCTTTTTCCATCTTTTTGTGTTCAATATCAACTTTGTTCTCTTCTTCACTTGTCGAACGTTCACAATCTCCAGTTAAAATAAGTTTATCAAACCTGAGTGATTCAAGTTGGAATTGTTTAAGACTGTAGTTCATGCAGAAATTGTACTCTTCTCTTGAATTCAATTGACAGAAAGACATTCTTGACGCTATTTCTTCTTTGAGCGGCCCAAGAGATTGGATGAATTCTTCCATGTCAATAGACGATAGCTCGTGGAAAAGTTTAATTTCTTGTGGCAGAGATGTGCATATATTGGGGTTCTAAAATAGAAGGAAAATTTTGTTCAATGCTTGAATTATGGAAAGAAAATGTCAGTATGTACCTGGTAGAAGCACAATCGTAAGAACAAGTGTATATGTAAAAATCAGTGTCGCAAAGTTCATGTATCTGATTCTATATCTCTGGGTATAGATGCAAAGAAAAATTTGAGAATTGCAATAGCTACTGTGCAGCTTCTTGATCAAATGAATGAAATCCCTAAGCTATTCCCTTTTCTTTCCATAATTGTTTATGTTTTTCTTCAGAGGCGTAATGAGTGAGTTAGCCATACAGGTTTTGAAGCATCCTTCGATGTTTGCAGTGGTTTATTTGTGGTTTGGCTAATCCGTCGTATAAACCTCTTTCTCTGCGACTCTGATTACCATTAAGGAACTGCTGCTAATGTTAGACGATCTGCCATAATTGATAGGATAATTTCAACGAATCATCTGAAGATGCAGTGAATGCAGCTGTCAGACTAAACAATAACAAATTTTTTTTCATTCAAATTCATCAAAGAAAACAAACAGAGTGAAATTTGAATTCTTATCGAACTTTTGTTTCACCTTTTGATCAGAATCAAAACATACGGTCTTCGAAGAACAATTCAAGTTATGATCTCACAGACTCACCTTGACAATTACTTCAACTCCATGAAACATGATATCCCAAGATTCCATGACCTTCTTGATCATTTGTCCCATTTTTTGAAGTCTCGATGTCATAAAGTCTTCATCCATCTACAACCAGAAGAGGACATTCATCAACGAAAGCATTCATTTGCAAAGTCATAATTTTGTGTGTGACAAAATTGAAATTGCTTCATGGGATATTTTTTTCTTTTTTCTATTCATAATAAATTTAAACTAAATTAAATACATTACTACTGTACCGATCTTGGTGTAAGAAGACACAAGGTCATCTGGCCTACACGAAGAACGGTACTTACAATTTGCAAATATAACTTCAAGATATAAATATATAACAAAAAGAAAAAAATACAGCAATACGAGGGACAAAACAAAACAAGAAAACAACACACAAATAAGGAGACTGGCAGTTCCACACCAAACCATGCTATGGGTCTAACCTTTTATATTGTAGACTTCCATCATCCCTGTACCATCACATAGCTACTGGACGGTACAATGACGAGGGAAGTCAAGCACTATGGGAAAATTTGGGTGGTTTGGTGCTGAACTGTCTGGAAGATAGGAGGGAGAGCTGCTAGATCATTGCGTTATTGCGTCATGGGATATTCTGTCCTTGGGGTGTGGGATGGTGTATTTTACTTGCTTTGGTATGCTGGCGGTCTGTCTCTCAGCTTTCAGAAAGCTACTTACTTCTAATTGCTAAAATCTAACATTCAACGTCCTATTTTTCGAAAAACCAACAACCTTTGCTGACAACTCATAATTTCATAAAACGTACACGGTGAAGCGGGAAATCTCCAAAAATGAGACAATCCTTCAAATGATTTTTGCGGTTGAAAGCCGTTTTAAACTCACTTCAAACCCACTTCAAACCCGTACCCTC